>VZTH01013611.1:0-45828 GCA_013397815.1 Aleadryas rufinucha
CACGAATTATTTTTCACCATATAGTACAAAAGTGAAATCAAAAATAATATGCCAGTTGAAGAAAACATTCTTGCATAAAAAATTTTATGCTGGGTACGTGCACGCACATAAAGGCAATGTGTAATTTCTTACACAATCCCTGGAGTTTAAAATTCACCTATTTTGCCCAAGAAAGGCACCCAGCAAGATCAGTTCCACAAAAATTTAATTTCCTGTGCCATTGGGCTGTTGCACACAGGGTGAAGGCACACTGCGTAGGTTACCTAGGCTACTTTGATTTAGCATAATTAATGATAACACCTTAGCTGGGGCAAGGCAGAGTAAAGCATCTTTATTAGTGAGCTGGAGAAGATGGTGGAGTAGACGCTTGTCTAGATCTCAGCTGGCAGCAGATTGTATGGAACAGTCAATACAGCACTGCCTTGACTATGGGAAGGGTACACTCCCTGTACCTATGGGAAAGGGATCAGTGGCATGGGGCTAAGGACTTCTCATCTTGGGAGGATGAAGGACAATGGGCAAAAGTTGAACAAGAGTTTCAGACCAGCTATAAACAGAAAGGTTTTGCTGCATGGACTGGGATCCAAAGAGGATATGCAGTCTCAATCTTCAGAGTTCTTGAAGACCTGACTGGACAGAGATTAAGTCTGTTTCACACTGAAGCATCCTTCAGTCCTTTGGATTCTTAAGGATGAAAAGTCATGTGTACAAAAAACAATAGCTCCTGGTTACAGGAAGGTTTAAGATATGGACATCTGCAGAGCCAGTGGTGTCCTAGCCCCTCTGCTGCTGAGGGTGGATTCCAAAAGCAAGCACCCTGACAGACCTCGTTTGCTATTAAAATATTGGATACCCACCACTGCGCCTTTAGGATGGATGGCTTTGCAAATGCCTTGTCTGTGTCCTGAGAGCCTAGGCACTGCTTTCACCATGCCACACCATGAGCAAGACATACTTGAAAGTCTTTTGAACACTGCAGACCCATTCTTGATTTCAGGAAGAAAGTGCTGTGTTTTTTCATGCCCTAATTAAGCCACAGTAATTTGTATTGTTTGGTAATCATCAGAAATTGTGGTTGCTGACCTGAACGCTGAGAACAGTGGGTGATAATGTTACTTTCCAAGTAGGAGACCTCACTACATATATGAACAAAAAAGTCACCCTTGCTTTTACAGACTGATTGTTCACTGTGGGCAATAGTAGGTGATTTAAAGTAATAGCTGTGTTCCAAGCACTCTCAGTGTCCGAGAGAAGCAAATACACCTGGAATGAGAAAATAACAGTCAAGAGACAAACAGGAATACAGCAAGCACCTGAAAACACAAAGGAACAGTGACTGGGTGCAAACCTGATGGCTTCCAACAGTCAAAGTATTTTCTCACAACATCATAATCATGTAAACCCATCCTCAGCACTCTCCCATTGCCACAAAATTTTCAAATTGCCTTTTTTTCCTTTTAACATAACTAGTATTTTGCAACTGAAGTGGCTTTGCATAGATACTATAGTGGTCCAAAGAAGCTGCTTTAGTAAAACCTTGCTTCCTCCTCACACTGGGGCGTCTCAGAAAACTAGGGATCACTCACATAGATATAAAATGCTAGAATAGCATGAAGTGCTTTTGTTCCACCTTGGAACCTTTGGAAAGGCTTCAAAAACTCTCGGCAAGGCTTTTTCCAGGTAAAAAACCAGTACTCTGAAGTTCAGGTGAACTTTTGTTCCCAAACCACAGAACAACCTTGGTTAAACTCCTTGAGGTTATAGTGTCTACCTGCACGCTGCAGGATGTCTTCCATTACACATCATAGGCTGGGTCTAAGACACCAACTTCTACCCATAAATACCTTTTGGAGAACAGGAATTTCATCTTATTGGGAAAGTAAACCTGTGAAAACTAAGCTTGATCAGAATAATCAGAATAATACTATTTCCTCCTCCAACAGAGCTGAAGTAACTATGGAGGATTTATCCAGGTTCTGTTCAGCTGAGCTATCATCTGAAGCATTCCTAATGAAGTACAAGTTGCAAGGTTAATCTCAGTAGGTGTAATTGCAAAAACACAGGAAACCTGTACACAAAATTTAACACTCAGTGTCTTTCACTGCAAAATGACATGCAAAACTGAATCATGGTTAGACTTGAATATCCTACCTTCCATCTGACTGGCTCATCAGAGCACTTTCTGTTTGCTATCTAAGCTCATTTGCTCTGTCACTGAGTAACAGTCGGAGCACTGTTCATCTTTCTCCCCAGATTTTTCTGTAATTATAAAGATTGCCTACATTTTAGACAATCCTTTGTGCCCTCCTAGAACCTGTCACAGTGTTTCCTTGTTATCTGGATTAGTATGAACCATGTTTACAAGAATGAAAGACTAAGTGAAGCCTAGGTAGTACATGAACTGGATCTCTGTAAAATTAGGGTGAATTGAAGACTGTGGCAGTTCTGTATCCATTGTGAAGGTGGCTGCAACATTGAAACTTTCTTCAGTGACAAGATTCCAGAATGGTTGAGGTTGGGAGGGACCTCAGAGATACCTCCAGATATACCTGGACCAAACTCCCTGCTCAGAGCACAGTTGCTTACAGCAACTTATCAGGATAGCAAATGGTCAAATTTTGAATATGTCTGAGGATGGAAACTCCACAGTCTCTCTGTCCATTTTATGCCAGTGTTCAACCACTGTAACAGTGAAACAAACAAAAACAAACCCACAAAGCAAAATCTCCTTTGTTCCTGTTGTCACTTGTCCTTTCATTGGGCACCCCTGAAAAGATTTTGGCTCCATCTTCTTTATTTCTCCCCAGCAGGTATTCATACACAGGGATGAGATTCACCCAATTCTTTTGTTCTGCAGAATAAGTCACAGCTGTCTCAGCGTCTCCTCTCATGTCACATGATCCAACTTCTCCCTCCTTTTTGTACCCCCTTGCTGGTCTATTTTCCAATATGTTTGTGCCTCTCTTATACTGGAGAGCCCAGAGCTGGAGTTACAACTGTATATATGTCTCAACAATGCTGAGCTGAGCGGAAGGATCACATCCCTCGATCTGTTTGCAGCCCCTTTCCTAATTCAGTCAAAGATGCTGTTGACCTATTTTGCCCCAAGAGCGCCTTGCTCACTGATGACAGGGGATTAGAGCTCCATTTGCCACTTATTCCAACTTCATGCCAATGTTAACTCCAGTGATTTGAATGAAACTACACCAGCCTAATAAATACTGGAGTAAGTTTACTTCAGTTAAGTTTAGCTTTACAATGTAAATGGTCCCTAAACTTAAAACTTTAGCTAGATTGCTGGGAAAAGGGCATTTGAGATGGGAATATATCCTGACTTCAGTAGTGGATTGCTATATTGCTGCCTAAGAGACCATAAACCAGGACACTTCAACTGGTGTTCACGCATGCTTACAAGGATCACAGAGCTGGCCTTCAGTCTTCTTCAGCACCATACCAGAGAAACAAAGGCACTTCACAACTCTTAACCTCTTGGATTGTGGCAGAGTATAATAGCAAAGTGATCAGTCTTTAATACTTTCATTAAGGGCGTCTGTCAGATCTTCTTTTGTAGGAGAAAACTTCAGCAAATTTTACTAGTCATTAAGCTCCTGGGAGGATATCTGTGTTTCATTGAAAGATATATTACAATTCGGCTAAATGAATCCACCAAATCTAAATCAGTTTAAATTCACTGGTTGAAAACACAGATAAATCCTTCATTAGTGGTATAAATTGTCCTGTGTGAGAAGGAAATAGTGATCTCTCATTGTCAGTTGTTTGAAGGTTGCCTTATATTTACGTGCTGAGGTAGAGTATGAGGCTTATCAAGTGTAAGAGTCGCAGCATTGATGGCTTTCAGAGTCACCAGGATAAGTACTGATGTGGGAGAAGATCCCTTCTTCTGACTGCTTCCCACTGCAGCAGTAGATGCACCTGCTTTTCTCTCTTCAAGCAAGTGTAAATCAGAGCTGTACTAGATGTTTTTGTTGAATAGGCTGCAAGAGCTGCACTGAGTCAGCAGTCCCAGTATACCACACCAAAATTTCCCTGAAAGTTGTAGCTGGATGCTCAGCAATAAAACACATGTAACCACTTAGCAGGAAGAAGAATAGGTCATTAGGGATTTGGCTTGGCTTCAGTTCCTTTTGTTGAACATGCTTTTCCACTTTCTTCCACAAATAACTACAAAGAAGTTCGGCAAGATTGCCCCCCTATGACAGGCCTTTGACTAATGTAGTCATGAGACAGCCACTTTAATTCTTGCATGCAGCTGCTGTCAAGAATGAGACCTACCCACTTGTAGGGCTATGACGTTATCTCCAGACCCTCAGCAAGCAGGTGAGCAACCACATTCAGCAAGCAGTGAGGAGTCACTGCCTGCTCAGTAGTGCAAAAGCACATCAGTCCTGAATTTATGGATGGGAAGCAATGTCACTTTTGTAACTGTCTCACATAACATCTTTGGAGGTAAGCTCAGGAAATGTGGGTTAGATGAACAGACAGTGGGTTGGATCAAGAACTGGCTGAATGGCAGAGCTCAGAGGGTTGTGATCAGCAGAGTAGAATCCAGTTGGAGGCCTGTAGAAGTGGCATTCTCCAGTAGTGGGTCCAGTCTTACTCAGCTTGTTTATCAGCAACTCAGATGAAGGGGTAGAATGAACCCTAAGCCAGTTTGCAGATGATACAAAGCTGGGGGGAAATGGCTGACACACCTGAAAGTTTTGCTGCCACTCAGAGGGACCTTGATAGGCTGGAGAGTTGGGAAGAGAGAAACCTGATGGGGTTCAACAAGGGCAAGTTTAGGGTCCTGCACCTGGGGAGAATAACCCCAGGCACCAGCACAGGCTGGGGACTGACCTGCTGGAAGGTGACTCTGTGGAGAAGGACCTGGGGGTCCTGGTGGACAAACGGCTGTCCATGAGCCAGCAGTGCCCTCACAGCCAGGAGGGCCAGTGGGATACTGGGNTTGAACTGGATGATCTTCTGAGATCCCTTCCAATCCTAACAATTCTGTGATTCTGTGATTGTGTGAAAGTCCTGCCATTCTCTGTCTTGCAGAACACACTGAGAGTCAGCACCTGCCCTTAAGCTCCAGCCAAAATAAACAGAAGAAAGGACATATATCTGGCTTCTGTCAATAATAAAAGAAGCCAAACTCCATCCAAGGCCATACAGACAATCAGCAAAGCCAGGAACAAAAGGCAGAGCTATTCATTTCAATTGTAGTTCCTCAACCTCTGGAGTTTTACTTATTTAATTTACGTGTAAATATTCAGAAGAGCAGGGTACTGTCTGCCTCTGCATTCCAGCTATACTGGGGGGCCCAGTAGTGCAGCAGTCTGCCTTGCAATAGGACAAGAGAGGATCCAACCCGTCCTCCTCATATTCTTATGAAGAGGAATAAAGGGACATTAAACTAATTCCAAGTCTTGTTTTGTAGGTTTTTTTACATCCAATACGTTTATCCAACTGTGAATGATCAGCAACTTGTGCAGTTTAAATAGGTATGTTGCAAGAATTCAGATTGACAGTAGTCCCCTTGAGACAGCAAGGAGAAAACCTCCTGCAGACTGGTCCTATACCCATGAGAAAGCAGCTTCTGCATGACTGCTCAACAGCTTCAGGTATCCTACCTGATCTTTTGCTCAGTCTATCTGATATTGCCAACACCTAAATGGACACAGATCTATTCTATTGGCTCTTAAAATTGTATCCTTCAGACTTGGTTTCTGCAAAGGCTGTGCCATCCAGCAAGAAAACAAAAGGAGAGCAAATACTACATCATAGATGAAAATATCTAGTTAGACAAAAGTGCCCTGAAAAAAAATTAACAAATAATATTTCACACTTCCTACTGCTACATCAGGGACACTTCTCACATCCTGTTAGTATTAAATATCAATAAATTAAGATGTTTATAAATCAGTTGTCTGCAAACCTGTACTAACTATAGAAAGAAAATGCTTTAGACTTGCAAGCCTGAATGTCTTCCAGATAAATTCAGTTTTCTATTGTGGAGTTACATGTTCTCATTGTGGTCTTTTTCTTTAAGAGCCTTAATTTACTGCCTTTAATAACTTCTGTATCACTAAAAATCTTCTGCTTCTTAACAAGCATATTTATTTTGAGAAAATGCAAGTTCAGCAAAAAAAATTATTTTAGTTGGTGGAAGAAAAGTTGTTAATTACCATAACATTCTGCAAAATGCAGTTCTGCTATCTTGCTGCCAAGATATTCAACCTGGCCTTTAAACCTGGCCATGGGAAAATGTTGATGCTGCCAATTGTCACTGCAGAACATGTGTTTTAGGGACAGCTGGATTTTTTTAGTACATAGTGATTTGCCAAGGCTAAAGTCAGAGCAATCATCTATTCATTTTCTTTTTTTTCACTAACAAAAAACCCAAACAAACAACCCCAAAATAAACTCGAAACAACAAAAACCCTTTACATTTCCTGAATAAAAGATACTTCCCCCATTCCCTTATAATGAAATTGTTGTCCAAAATGACTCTTAAAACACTGACAGGTCCTGAGAGACTAGCAAATGTAATGAAGTTTCTGTGTTTTTAAACCCAACTGCATTTCTAATGACATCTTAAAATCTAGCATACATGGCCACATTATCCTTGTCTGCTGATGTCCTCCTTCTGCACCTGAAAATAATTCTGCACTTGACCAACTTCCGAGACATTTGACAGTAGACAAAATGTGGTAAAAATTGTGATTGTCAAGAAGTTTCAGAAATATCAGGCAGGTAGAAGTACATGCATCCTAGCAGTACTTCCCTAAAGAGGAAAATAAAATAAAAACTTGATCCTTGTTAGGATAAATCCAGAGAGAAGAATGCAGTCCATGCCCCACTAGACACCACAGTGTACCCACCTCTCTCAATTTCCTTTCGTAATACAGATTCTGTGATAGCAAGTAAGGCAGAATGGAAAGATCAACTTTTTCATACGTGGGCCTGCCAAAATCACCTTTTTACCCGTGCCTTCTCCCCCTACTGAAGTAAGGAGTGAGACTGAGATGATACTCAGTATCATTAAGAAGCCAACCGATCACCCACCTGTGGTGAACCCATTAACCCCTTGTTGTTCACTTTAATGCTTTCCCTTATTTTTCCCATTTAGAAAGAAATTGTATTAGATGACGTCACAAATGCATCATAAGCGTAGTCTGACAGTCCATCTAAAGAGGATCATATTAAATTAACCCTACAATCATCCCAACATAAAGTAGCAGGGATCCAGGAAGTCAGAGACACACCTGTGAAGGAGAGAGGCCATTTCATGTGGATATCCTGGACCATTGCTTCATGACTTGACAAATGAGGTCTCCAGGGGAAGGGGGAAAAACTAGAGTACTTTCTGCAGTGGAAACACATTGTCCCTGCAATGAATACCATACACAATGTGTCCATTTGTTCAAGGGCTTGTAGATGCATCTTATCCTCCAGTCTTCCAAGACTGAGGTAGCCCTAACAATTGTTAGAATCTGGGACTCCAAAGATGAAAATTTTGCAGCAGAAAAAGAGTGTATGTGATGCAGAATGTATGGAGTTCACAAGAACAATACTGTATTAAATAAATACAGTAGAAGTTATTCATATTAACATGAGGACAACACCCTGATATACTACTGTGAAGGTTTGAAAAGCAAACCAGTGAGAGACTCCAAGTCACAAATACAATGTAATAGGAAAAATGAAATAAATGCAATAGTACAAAGAAAAAACCACTGACAGAGTCAGAATACAACCTGGCACCCTGTTGGTCAGGGTGTTGATGGCAGTCCAGATGAAGTGGTCCTGTTGAAGCAGTGATCCTGTAGAAAAAGAGTCTGGTCTTCGCCTGAAGGTCCAGTGGTATAGCTCTTGTCCTCCGGGAGTCCCGTAGGTAAGGGCTGTCCGTGCAGTTCCAAACCTCTGATTTATATACAGCTGGGAACTCTCAGTTCCTCCTCCTAGGCGGAGCGTCTCACAATGGGATGGTGAGTCATGAGGCAAGGCATTGATGGGCCCATTAACAGGAGATAGTCCAGAGCGAGTTATCTATGAGTCATGGGGCAGGGTTCTTGATTGCCATTAACAGAGATAGCTCCCGGAGGGAGTTATCAAGGATGAGTCATGGTAGCAGATAACGGACACTGCCCCACCTGCTGCAACAGCCCATGAAGATGGTAATAGAAATACATGCCCTTGGTCACGTTTTACACTGTAACCTAGGACAACTACTTTACAGAAAAAATGGCCAGGACAATGTAATTTTCTCCTAATACCCCCTCCCAAGCTTGTCGTTATCTGTCACATATCAGTGGCTGTGAACTTGAGACAGCCAGTGAAACCCTCCATATACAGACATACGAACATAGGAGAAAGTGCCAAAGTAGTTACGCATTAGTAAAAAACAAATACCTGAAAAAACTTTTAAACAAAAACTAAACCAAAACAAAACAGAAAACCTAAACAAACAAAAACCAAACCAAAAAAGACAACAAAACAAAAACCCCAACAAACCAACAAACAAGCTCTTAAAGAAAATGAGAGCCCCTGTGTGGCTGCAGCTCGGAAGTCCCTCTGCAGACCCTCTAATACAAACCTCCTCTTCTAGGCATAGTCCATGAGAGCAGGTATCTCAGGACTGCATACAGTTGGACTCTGAATGGCAGCACAGCTCTCTGGTGTATCAGCCTCTCCTCCGTATTCTAGTTAGTTTGCAGATTGCTGATGATGCCCTCTGTCCCTCATCCAAGGCATTCACAGAAGTTCAGGAAAGCATTAGCCCCAGTATCCATCCTGGGATGCTGCTGTGGTGATGGGCTTTTAGCTGGACTTTGTGCCACAGACCATAGAATGGTTTGGGTTGGAAGGGACACTTAAGGATCTTCTAGTCCAAGCCCCCTGCAATGAGGAAGGACGCCTTCCAATAAATCATGTTTCCCAGAGCCCTGTCCAATGTGATATTGAATGTTTCCAGGGATGGGGCATCTTCAACCTCTCTGGGCAACATGTGCCAATGTTTTATCCTCCCCAGCATAAAAAATTTCTTCTTTATTTCTAGTCTGAATCTATCCTTGTTTAGTTTAGAACCATTAACCCATGTCCTATCAGTATAGCCCCAACTAAAATGTCTGGCTCCCTTCTTCTTATGAGCCCATTTAAGTACTGAATGCCACAATAAGGTTATGCTGGAGTCTTCACTTCTCCTGAACAGCCCAACTCTCCCAGACCTTCCTCACAGGAGGTATTCCATCCCTCTGATCATCTTGGTGGCCTCCTCTGGACTCACTCCAACAGGTCCACATCCTTCCTGTGCTGGGACCCCAGAGGTGGATGCAATGTTCCAGGTGGGGTCTCACCAGAGCAGAGCAGAGGGGCAGAATCCCCTCCCTCCCCTGCTGCCCACGCTGCTTTGGATGCAGCCCAGGACACGTTTGGGTTTCTGGGCTGTGAGTGCACATGGCTGGGTCATGTCCAGCTTTCTATCCAGCAGTGCTTACAAGTCTTTTTCTCATACAATACTTGAACCTAGAAGTCAGTTGCAACAAATATCAAGGACAGATTTTTTTGTTTGCTTGGTTTGTTTGTTTTGTGGTTTTGGTTTTTATTTTCTACCTATAGGCAGATACATGCCAATGGCTTTGCATTGCTTGTGCAAGTACCTGGCACAGTTGCGCTCATGTAGTGACTGCAAACAGTTTCACCTACTACCCCTGGCTCCAAATTTTCCCTCTGAAATTTCAACACATTCCTTCTGCTGATCTATCCACCCCGGCTGATGGTGCTCCCTTCCACAGTGTATTTATATGTCCTCTTTCCCCGTGTTCCTGACGAAGAGATGAAAACCTGCCTCCTTCCTGATTAGAGTCCAGGCCTCACCAGCAGAGGGAGCACTGGAACAGACAACAGACTATGGAAAAACCATGGAGATCAGTCTTTCCTTATGAGCCCTGCTGGCCCAAGCAACACTGCTTCATTTTGGCTGGCAGTGACTACCTGTGGGGTGGCATGCTGCAGGGACAAGCATCTAGTCCCTCACATTCAGGTCAGCTAAGGTGATGTGGCACTGCAGCTTGCAGTGGTTGAAGAGCCCTTCAAGTGCAAGAAAATGCCCAAGAGGTAGGGGCTGTGCAGTGGGTAGTGGAAAGGGAGATGTATTTGGCTTTTGCAAACCAGCCTTGTGACTTTTGGGAAGCTGGCTCTGAAACTCTTTGGCTACAGATTTAAGGATACGCAGCGGGCAACAAATCCAGACAGAAAGCAGGTTTAGTGACGTTGTCTCCCTCAGGGAGGTGGTTTCCTCTAACATACAGGTATCACGGAGAAAGAACAGTTTAGAGGCAACTAAGCACCCACACAGAAGAAGGTTCTTCATTAAAAAGTCCAGCATTATGGAAAGGCTAAGAAAATGCAGGGTGAATTTTTGAGTCTTTCAGGCTATTTTAATGGAAATTTTATTCCTTCTGAACCTAGTGAAGTTTTATTACCTTCTGACACTGCTGTGCTGATGTGTCTTGAGTTGTGAAAATTCCCTTGCCATTCCACAGGCATACAAACTGTCATGAACCAATTATCTTGGTCCATCAGGGCTTTCACATGATCTGACTGAAACTCCCACCACACCTGTGCATCCAGAAAGAACATGCAGTCATGAGGACAGCTTGTCCTCTGAAGCTACTTCCTTCCCTGTAGTGAGACAAGCCCTTTTCTCCAAAGGTTAAACTCAGCTGATGCTGCTTCTCTGGATTTAAAATAGCTTCTCTTTTGGATGACTGTGCTTTTTCCACAGTCAAATGGCACACAGTGGACACAACAGCCTAAACTTTAGTTAAAATATTTTAGACATAGACTGGCATTACAAAAAGATAAGTATGCAGTGACTAATCAAAGAAATAAGAAGTGACTAATCAAACTGCTTCATGGAAAGAGTTGTCAAACCTTGGAACAGACTGCCCGGGGAAGTGGTTGAGTCACTATCCCTGGAGGTATTTAAAAGATGTCTAGATGCTTAAGGACATGGTTTAGTGGGGGACTTGGCAGTGTTAGATTGACAGTTTGACTTGATGATCTTAAAGGTCTTTCCCAAACTAAATGACTCCATGACTCTGTGACCTTGCCACAGTCTGCCAGCTTTTGAGACTGTCTGCTGGAAAAACAAGCAATACAGCAACGAAGAGCTTGATCTCCATCAGAAAGCATCTCTTGTTCCCGAACAAACTGTGATGATGAAGTAAAGGAAAAGTTTGCTTCCAAATAGAAAGATAATAGTGTCCAGTCAGTATTTGTTTGGAAAAGCATATAAAAACTTACAGAAAGAAAAAGAAAGACAAAGAGTCTTTTGTCAGGTGCCGTGCCGGGGTTTGGCACCAGCAGGCTTCTGCAACACACCAGCAGTAAAATATGGGAAGGGCTCCCGTGTAGAATTCCAGCAGAGTTTATTCCACGCTGAAAACCAGTGACGAAAGCCTTGAACCGCGCAGAATATGTGATTTTATACAGGAGTGGGGCAGAGCATTCTGGGCAGGGGGGCGGGACATAGGCGGGGCCCCAGCACACAGGGGAAAAGGGGCGGGGAACTAACAGGCCAGCCAGGGAAACAGAACCGAGAGACGCCTGCATGGCAGAACAAAGCATCCCGGGGGGCCCTACCCCAACCCAGGGGAATCTCTCAGGGTCTGTCCCTCTAGGGGACTCTCTCATGGCTCCCACAGTCTTTCAGGTGCCAATTTTTGTACTACACCAGTAACTCCTAATACAGATTGAGAAAATTCTTTTTTAGGATAAACTTCTTCCAAGGTAGTCCATCCCAATAAATCCTGTACTTAAAAGATAATAGTTATTTAAGTCACAGAAACAGCTCTTAAAAAGAATAAAATTCCACTATCATCTACTTAAAAAAAAAAAAGCAGCTGAAAAAGAAGAAAAATAAAGGAAGAACTTCTGCAACCTTTGAAGTCTGGATTCACAACATGAGGCAGTTCACTAAAATGCAAGTTTATAGCTTGAGGATCAGAAACACAAAGAAATCAGTGATAAATTCTGTTTAGCCATGAAAAGATCATTTTCAAAACCTTGAACCATATGTCAATTTGTGTATAAAATAGCAAAATATGACCTAGTGTGTCCAAAAGAAGTACCTAAGAATTAGCACTTTAAAAAATTGCTGGTCTTGGTAAGATGGCCAAGCAACTAACATCGGGGATTTTGAATTAATCCAAAATTTCTAGTATATAACAGAATGATGTTAAATGTAGGGCCCAAATCCAGTCATTTCAGAAAGCTAGATGGATACTGAAATGACAAGACACATTTCATTGAGACACTGTTAAGATTCTGAGTTGTGAAGATTCATGCTGATGCACTGAATGTTAAGTAATTTAGTAAAAAGTACTCTTGTTCAACTTGCACAGAGTGGATATACAATTCCTACTAGAGTTTTGTGAGAAAAACAGAAGACAAACAGAATAATATTTGAAGGAGTCATGGGGTATTGTATTAACCCAAACCTCTAAGGACCACTTCTTAACTCTGCAAATAGGCAGAGCTACAGGTGTTTCCAAAAAGCACATGATTATCCTGCAAATGGTTTCTGGTAGCTTAACTTTTCTGAAAGTAATTTCTAAGGATAATAAGGAGATGTTTTATGGCCATAGTTCAGAAAGGGTTTTTGAAGTGAAATTTCACACTTTTACCAATCAGTACACACAGCAAATTTTTTTCTTTTTCATTACTTTTGTTCAGGTCCAAAATTCCAGTGCTTTCTGGAAGAAAAGATTAAAACTAAACTTTGTGCCTCTTCCACCTACTACTGTGCCTAAAGTAGCTGGATATTTCATAAAAAGCCACTACATTCAGCCTCTCTCTATTGTTGCTTCAGCTCTCAAATGCTACTTGTTAGATTACTTCATCCTCAAGAAATAGAAAAATCTTTGTCCTTTTCCCAGCACTGGCTATAAAAAAAAATATTTTTCAAAGCTTTTCAATATGCACAGGGAGAATTGTAGTTCTATGCATATAATATGCAGATGCCAATCAAGAACATTCATAATTTCTGCTCCTGTAGGCCAAATCTCCCTGAAGGAATGGGAACCTTTCCACCAAACACAGTGGAAGTGGGATGAGTTTGGAGACCATTGAACTATATACATGGGATATGCCAAAGTGTATTACAGAACTCTGAAAAAATCACTCAAAAATTTATTATCCCTTCTGTTCTGAGCTATATTTTATATCAAACCCATTTTTGATAAATATAAATTGTAAAGGTCCATTAGTAGATTGCATTTATAGTAGCAACATTTGGTATGGAAGAACAGTTCTTTTATACCAATATCAATCTGCATAAGAACGTGAGCTTTCAAATCTGGTAAAAGATGTACATCTTCAAGAAGATATTTCTTCAGAGGACTGTTCTATGTTCTTTTTTCATCAGAAACACATTAAAACAAAAACATTGAAGAAAAACAAGAGATTAGAATGCAGCTCCAAAGCCATTTGATACAGCACCCAGGAATAAAAATTGCTTACATTTTGCTTTTGTTCACTCCCTCCTCTGCATGGTATAAGTCATTTCATTTCATCCCAGAGAAAACGAAGTCTTCTTGACTGCAGTAAATATACTTCATAGTAGTTTCTAGTTCTCAACAGTATAATTTTTTTCTCATATAAAACAAAAAATGGAGAAAAACCCATCAATTCATCTACAGGCATGAAAAATGTAAACATATCCTCAAGACAAATAAAAGTGGGTCAATACATCAGGCATTAATAATTTATGTATTTTTGAATAATTCCAATTATTTATTTTAGTCTGTAAATAAAAACAAGAGCTAGAATATTTGTCTTCTCTAGGAGAGCACAAAATAATACTGCAGAGAGATGACAGAAGAACAATGCATAAATCACTCAGGTAAAACATCATGTACAAATATTCATTGCTATTAAGGTGACATTGAAATACCTGTCTCAGTCTAAATAATATATCAAAACCAGCACCAAACAATTTTACAGAATTCTGATTAGAACTCCATCATGAAAGACCAAATGCTTTTCCATACGGTGCAGGTGATTACTTATGACAAGCTCAAAAGAAATAGGAGAGGTAAATCTTGAAATCTTTTTTATATCCTTTTGCCTAGATTTAAACGGCATCACAAAGAGAAAAGGAGAGGAGAATGAGCTCTTACTCATGCACAGTGACTCGTGGCACTTTTGGACCGATCAACTAAGGACATTAAGAAACCCAGAAAAGTATTTCAAAGCTTCTGTTTAAGAAACTCAGCACACCTCATTTGCCAAGGCATCGTGCTATCATAAAAAAAAATGCAACACTGCCCATTAAGATCACACCTTGAGTGTCTTCAATGTTCAATCATTTCCTGAAATATGTGCACTCTTCTCAAATGGAATCATTTAGCTTGGTTCTGTTTAATAACTTTGTATATTTGATCAATCCCCTTAAAATCTCCCTCTTTGACAGTTTAGATAACAGTAATGACCTTCTCCTGAGGTTCATTTCAGGTGTTGTAGACAGAGCCCATTTCAGAGAGATGGCCTGTGTAATGCAATCTTTTGGCCAGTAAAGTGTGCAAAACAGAGGTTTTTAAAATTTGAAAACTTTGATTACAGAGTTCTGCATTAATGGTATTAATTAAGACACCTAACTGGAATCTGAAATTCATTTGTTTTCAGAAGTGTGCTTTACATGCTTTACAAATTTCTCCATAAGATTTGAACAAGTACTTACTAGAACTGCAGAATCCTATTTATTCTTTTTTTTTTTTTCCGCAGAAAAGGGAATTTTATGTCATCTTTTCCTCCATACTGACACCAGCTGCAATATAATCTTTAATCCTTTCTGTGAGCGCTGAGAAGGTAGGACTGTAAAATATCCCTACTCTGCCATATTTTGCAGTCCGTGCTGGAGTTAGGTAATGCAAGAATGGCAAAGGCAGAGAAATGTTAGTCAGAACCCTCTGTAAGACATCAAAGGGAGAAGTGAGTTCTGGTGTGCCAGTAAAACCTGACTGCTGCCCTCAGTATCCCTGTGAAGAACTCTTCTCTTCTTTAGTATTTTTCATAGACTGTTCTTCCAAGTGCTAGACTTGAGTAGTTCACATGAATTCCAAATACAGATTTTTTCTCCAGCGAACTCTTTCATGTAAACTTCATCTTCCTGCCTACACATTCTTGATCAACTTTAAGAAACATATTTAATTATTTCTTAAACTTCTCCTGTAAACTGCTCATTTTTTGTTAATATAATAAGATTTCTTAACATAGTGAGATCTTGTATTTTATCTGCTGATCAGTCCAGCAAATGCTCCACTTTGCAGTGGACAATGCAGTTATGGAGGCCCCACTCAGTGAATTACTATTTGCCTAACCAACCAAATTATCTAGTTTCATTTATCCTATTTTCTGTCCCAGGTGATTCCACTATGAGCCCTGCTCCCCAAAGTGCCCATGTCCTCTGAGGAATCATTTCACGAGCTTCTGTCAAGTCACTATGACCTCAAATTGTGGTTTCTTCAACTACAGCTGTTTAAACAAACCTTCCACCTTCTTCATGACACTAAACCTTCGGAGGAACTTTGCTCAAGGTTGATCCTCCTCATCACTTTCCATAGTGAGGACACCAGTGTTACGCATAAGGCAGACGATGTTGTGTGCTTTGACTTTGTACTGCCTTTGACACAGTGTCTCATAGAGTCTTGACCACTAAACGGGTCAGACATGGGCTGGATAAGTAGATCATGCAGTGGGTAGGAACTGCTGGTGACTGGTAGCCAGCAACATCCCTTGGGGATCAAAACTAGCACAAAGACTGTTTCATGTCTTTACTCATGACCGGGATGATGAGACGGTGCCTTCTGTCATCAGATTAGTGAATGACACCAAACTGGTCAAGTGGACAATTCACTGGAGGGAAAGGCTACTCTTCAGAGGAACCTGGAGAAATGACCTACAGGAACCTTGTGAAGTCCAACAGGAGAAGACTCAGTCTTGCTTCTTGGATGGAATAACCCCATGGAACAATACAAGCCGGGGCCGACTGTCAGAGAAGCAACTCTGCAGAGAAAGATCTTGGTGTCCTTGTGAGCAGCAAGTCAAACACGAACCAGCAGTGTGACCTTGCAGCAAAGAAGGCCAACTGCGTTCTGTTTTGGTACTTGTGTATCTGGCAGGTCCAGCAGAGATCTTTGGGACTTGCAATACTGTATTTAAATAGAGTGTTGTGTCTATTTCTGGTCTCCTCAGCACAAAAAGGAATTGACAGGCTGGAATGAGTCCAGTGGAGGCCACCAAGATGGTCAGGAGTTGGAGTACATGAAGTACAAGAAAAGGCTCTAGAAGCAGGAATAGTTCATCTTGGAATAGAGAAGGGAAAGGAGACACATTTCTGTTCACTACCACTGCCTAATCAGAGGCTATATAGGAGATAAAACCAGACCCTTGCCAACCATGTACAGCAAAGGGACAAGAAGCAATGGACACAAGTAAGAACATGGGAAATTCTGATTAGGTAGCAGGAAATATTTTTTGTCATGAAAGTAGTTAAATACTGACACAGATTGCCCAGGGATGTTGTCGGATTTTCATCCATAGAGGAGGCAAAGGTTTAATTGGGCATGGCCCTGAGCAATCTGATCTAATTAAACTTGCTGCATTTAGTCAGTGTTTAGGCAGAACAGTCCTCCTCTCCAAATATATCTTAAATTCAGTGTACAGCTTGTACACTAGTCCCTCTAATAGAGGATACAAAACAAAACAAAACAAATCTCTCATGGCAGCTAGGACTTCATGTTAGAAGTGTAAGTGTTCTTTCAGACTGTTAGGGGAACTCACAGTAGATCGAAGCACTGCAAATACATTTATTGATAGAAATTTAAGGAGGTAGTACAATCCACATGGAGTTTCCAAGGCATTCCTTGGAATAGCAAAAAATAACGTCCTAGAGATCACGGCTCTTTGTGTACAAATTAGACACATACAAACCCTAAAGCACTGTACCAGTCCAACCACCCAGGTGGGACTCATCTGTCTGCACCTGCCCTTATGCATTCCTGGGAAACGTCTTCCAGGTGAAGGAATAGGCTTAGCTGAAAAAGCTAATAATGGAAAGATTTTTACCTTCAGGATGTATCACGTCACAGTCCTACTGAGCCTTGCTGTGGTTCCAGCAAGGTAAGGAGTGGAGTAGCTCTGCATGCTAAGGCAGCCCTGGCAAAATGAAGCACTAGGGTGCTCCTAGTTTGCTGAGGACTGCCTTTGTGCAGAATTCTGTGTGAAGACTCCAACATGAGATAACCAGCATTTGAGTGTGTATGTCACTTGGCAGTGCTCTTACCATGGAGTCCCAAATTGCCAATCAGTTCTGGAGATTTCCTGTCATCCTTGCAAAGACCCCCTTCCAGGTGACCAGGCCCACTCAGTGCTCTCTTAAATGATGTGACACTAACTCTCCTCTTCCCACCCTACTGTACGAGAGAAGAAACAGATCAAGAGATTGTCCTTACACTACTTTCCCCCGGGCTACAGCTATGAGGGCACCACCTGGTGTGTACAGGACTCAGTACCTGCTGAACCTCTCTGCAGATCTGCGGAGCCACTGATACCATTTGCAACTGCACAGAGTGTGGTGCCTGCCAACCCTTTCTACCCAGCATCGCCTCGATCGTCTGAAGCATTAATGTAGTACTGGGCAATGGGTCTCAGACTTTATTCCCAGGAGTTAATCTCTGACAGCAGTGCATCCACAGTTAAAAGCTAAGGCTCAATGCATTGACCAGCCCTACACTGACCTTACTCGGCTGCCACCTAACTTGGGTCTCCCATGAACTGCAGTGTTAACAAAGTTTGACTAAGGGGGGAGCACTGAAACCTACAGCATTTGCCTGCTTGAATGAGAGCACAGGATAATTTAGAAGTGGTGAATTTTAGCAGTTATAGAACCTTTACTGAAAAACACAATATCTGTAAATATTATCTTCATCCAAGAATAATCTGAATGCAAGCCTTGTTCATTAAAATGACATAACAAATACAAGTTTTTCTTCATCCTGAATTGTCATTTAAGATTTATTAGATTGTGTCTGCTTGTGTCACCTTCTTAATAAACAGGGAGGTTCTCCTCTTCCACTCATAAATTATCCATCAGATGTTTTAACTATTCAGTAACTCGAATATGTGAATGATAAAATAATAATGCTTTGAATACTAATGATAACCAAGCATAAATAATAAAAACTTTTTCTGAATACTTTGGAGAGCAATCCCTGGCCTAAGTACAATTTTTTTCGTTTTGTGATTTTTCAATAACCAAACTTATGAATAAAACCATCTTTTATTTAGGTGTCAGAGAATACAGACGTAGAAGCAGTGATGAAAGTGAAAGAGACTAAATTCATCAAACATATCCACTTTCGCCAGATTTGCTCTAATCTGTTCTGGAACTGTGGAAGAGCAATAAAGAATAAGTAAAATACAAAAATACAGAAGAATTACACCAGATACAGTTGCTATTAATAAAAAGCTACAATCTATATCAGTAGAAATTAAGGTCTGTTAAAGTCTTTTATTAGGGTTCTAATTCAACGTTCAGTTCCAGCTGTCACTTCAGTGAGGTTACAGTGATGTGTCCTGAGATAGAGATGGGCTCAAATCTTTCAGTTGTGTTTTATTTCCACTTCATGATTCAAGGATGGACGATAATGATTTGTTTAATGTTATTACTTCTATTCATGTAAGAAATAATTTGAAGCTTATTGGGTTTTTTCTTTGTGATTTTATTCCAAAAATTTAGGGGTGAGGCTCAGATACACCTGTTTCAGTATATGTAGTGACATTTCAAAAATCTCTTTGAAATAGCTGACAGCTTTCTTCTTGCTCTTTGCAAAGCTCAGATTCAAAATTTCCCCACATACTGTTCTTGAAACATGTTCATGCTTCAAGAAAATGTATCAGACAAGGAAGTTAAAAGAAAATTTACAATGTATTTGTTATTTCCCCTCTTCTTAGAAACTCTTGATAGACTTCTGATTTTTGTCCTTGTTTCTCATGTTCTCAAATGGAATAATTTATTAACAGATTTGTCATCACTGTAAGACAAGCATACCCAGCGTGAAAAAAGAAGTTATCACTTCTGTTGAGAGAAATTAGGCACTGGAAACCTTTCTGATTTTTGTATTCATGGGAAACTATGTCCAAATAATTTCCTAAGTTTTTTCAGGACATTTATAGGGAAGATGAATCTGGGAGAAAATAATGTTATTAGGGCTAATTCAATAGTGGTATAGCAGAACTGTCAATATGAGAAAGATGACACAATGCATGAAAATTATTCTTGCAATACACGGGAAAATTTATTAATGGATAGAAAACGGAAAATTTGCAGTAGGCTCAAGCAGCATTAGCTATTCTTGCAGTGTTGTGTGAGGAGTCAGCAGGAAATGTGCTTAGCTTTCTCTGGAAACAGTTTTAGACCTTTTCCAGTGCAATGGCCTTACTCTGATCACCAGTGATATAGTGACCCTCTGAGCAAAATCTTTGAGTGCCACTTGACAGACAGACCTTGCTGTTCATCCATGGAAAATTCTTGCTGAATCCTGTTCCACAGACACAGTCCTCTTTTGCTGCTCTCCTCTGAGGATTTGGGGTTGGGGTCTTTTGGTTTGGTTTTGTCTTTCCACTGTTAAGATTTTTAACTCAGTTTTTCAGCAGAGACATACATGCATGATGTTTCACTGTTACCTGTGCCACATGCTTCATGCTATTCAGCACATCCACAAACGCATCAAAAATGTGGGTCTTTCCAGGGTGCCCATGGTCCAAAGCAAGGTTCTCCATGCCCAGTGTGCTCTGGGATGGGAAACTGAATGATGCTTCATTGCCCCACCACCAAGAAACAGCAGAGGAAGCAGTGGTCCTTGCAGGCATGGAGGGAATAGCAGGCAGGAACACACATGTTAGCAAAGAAACATTGGAAGAGATGCTGACAAATGCCAGTGTGAAACCAGATTGGATTAGAAAGAAAGTAAGTCTTCTACACAAACCAGGCAAACCCATGGAATGAAATCTAGCTTTTAACTACCTTCAGGAATACCTCAAGTTCTGGAAGACCCTGCACTGGGAGCTGGTAACTATGCTAGGAAAGTTCACTGTATATTTGCTTTTCTCCTAGGTACTCACCAGTTGCCAACTGATGGATTGGAAACACTTTCAGAACTTTGCAGTGTTGTGTTCCTCGAAATCTGTTTTAGGTTTCCCATTTCCATCCTAAGATGAGCAGTGTGGGACAGAGAACAAAAGTTGGGTGGACTGGGGAAAGGAATATGAAATCTGTTTCCTTCTCAATGCACAGTGAAGTCCCAGAACATCAGCACACGATTACATTTAGTGTTTTAGTTGTCAATGAATTGGATGGACTGCAAATACAAGACACCCTTTTACCTGGGTTATTCCCAGAACCATCAATACTTGTCTTGCACTGGATCCTCACAAAAGCTAGCCTGAGAGACCCACAAGGGCCTGAAGCAGTAAAGAACACAAAAGCACTAGACTTCTCTCTCAGGCTGCCAATGGGGTTCCAAAAAAACCAATGCCACTCCACTTGACTGTATCTGGAGATGCTAAAGCAGCCAGAACAGAACATTTGCCCAATCAATCAGAAGGGAAAAACAATGCAACCACTCATTTGTACATTCAGTGCAAACATTATTTCTAACTGAAAAATAAACATATGTACCATAACAGAGTACCTCACCATAAGCTGTGACCACAACCATATGAAGACAGCAAGCATGATGTGATATTTTTCTAGTAGCTTCCTGGAGATGGTCAGCTGTTGTGTAGCCTGCAGCAGAACTTTCTGCCATGATTTTATCCATCTGTTTTATAAGACTGCATAAGACTTGGGTGTGAGGTACTTGGAGAGATGATCCTGAGCCACTGTTAGTGTTACTGCCTGCCCTCTAGCTTGTGGATGATAAGTGAATTTCCTCTTCTCTTTTTTGCATGCCATTTATCCTGTCATAGACTTCTGTGCATTTTCCAGGTTTTCAATTCTGAAGCCAAGTTAGTAGATGCTATTCCTTATTTCATCTATCCCAGTGCCTTCTATACCTCTAAGTCTCTGACTGCAACCCCTGTAAGATAAGAGTAATAATCAATGGTGTGAAATTTTACAAAAATAAATACCGTATTTTGCACCTGGTACAGAGCAATTCTGGACAAAAGCACAAGTTCAGAGAAGAGTGGCAGGAGAGCAGCCCTAGAAAAAGAGACCTGTGGATGCTGGCTGGCAGCAGGTTCAGTATGAGTCAGCAGTGGGCCCTCACAGGAAAGAAGGCAAACCGTATCAGAGGTGCAGCATTGCCAGCTAGTCAAAAGAGGTGATTATCGTGCTGTATTCAGCGTCGGTGCGTGTTGTATCCCCCAGGGATACTGAGAATGGGCCAGCAAAGCCCACAGCAAACAGGGCTTGCTGGTGGGATGGACCTAAGCGAGGAACAGCCCTAGGTTAGGGTGAGTCCCCTGAAGGCTCCCAGGAGGCTTTGCCTCAATTATTACAATGTATGGTTTTCCCCCATTGGTGATTGGCCCCCTTGTTATCCACCCCTGCATTCCATGTATGTATGACATCTAGAAATTTCTTATCGAATTGTACCCCTATTGGCTCTTGCCCCTTAGTCCCTCCTTCCCTTTCTCCCTATTGGCCCTCATACCCTTGCTCTGCCCCCTGGACTTCAACCCATTGGCCCTGATGCTCTTCCCGCTCCTCCCTCTCCATATATAGTCTCTGCCCCTCGCCCTCTATCTTGTCTTTGGTCCCTGGCTCTTTCAGTGTCAGGTCTTCTGTCCCTGCTTTCCCTGGACCCTATAATAAATCCTGTTGCTGGATTCCACACTGAAGACCCTTCCCACCTCCTTCATTGCCTGCCGTCGCTTGGCTCTTCGTAGTGTGAGTGTGTGCATGTGCCCCGCACCATCGGGAGTTCGTGTGTGGCTGTGCCCTCAGCTAGCCCCTCTGCACCGGAGTGGCTTCCACTAGCTGGGGACCCTTCCAGAAGGCTGTGGCAACTCACCACTGCCCCACGCCACGGCAGGTGCAGCCTTAACTTCCAATGCTCTGTGAAGATCTGGGCCCCACAGTTTAAGATGGGTGTAAAGGCCTTTGAATGCATCCAGAGGGGGGCAACAGAAGTGGTGAAAGAGCTGGAAGGCATGTCGTGTGAGGAGCAGGTAAGGACTCTCGGCTTGCCTAATTTGGAGAGCAGGAGGCATAGGTGTGACCTCATTGCTCTCTACAGCTTCCTGAGGATGGAAAAGGAGCGGGAAGTGCTGATGTCTTCTCTTTGATATCCAGTGATAGATCATGTGGAAATGGTTAAAATTTGCATCATGGGAGGTTCAGACATGACCCTAGGAACATTTGTTTACCAAGACAGTGGTCAACATACTACTAACAGGCTTCCTGGTGAGAAGGTCAGTGTTTCACACCTGTCAGTGTTTAAGAAGTATTTGAAAAATGCTTTTAATAACATGCTCAAACTTCCAGTCTGCTTGGATTGATCAGGCAGGGGGACTAGTTAAGCACTGTAGGTCCTTCCACTGAATTATTCTATTCTGTCACGGATTAGGACTGTGCATGGTAGGGACAAGCTGCATGGAATTATGCAGTGAAATAATGGTGTATTTCATTTAGTCTTCTACTCCCTTCCTAGTATTACCCAGTGCTGTGTTCTGTGCCCTTGTTTGCTTATTATTCCTGTGCACTGAGCTGACATTTACATAGCCCCTTTGTAACACTGGAATCTCACACCTCATTAAAAACAGTCAGTCCAGAGTCCTTCATGTATAAAGCTAGGATTGTTCTTCCATGTGTTTTTCTTTACATCTGCCTACACAGAATTTCAGCTGCCTGTTTATGCTCCATTCAGTCTCATGAGATCCTTCTTTGATATAGTCCCAACCTTTAAAACTCTGAATAAGCTTAGCAATATCAGCAAACCTTTCTCCTCACTAGTCACTTCCTTTGTCCAAACAGTTATAAATATGTACAACAACACAGACCCTGTCTGATTCCACTGGTGATTTGATTCTAAACTGAAATCCCCAAATCTACCATCTATTTTTCTCCTCCACTACCTAGTTTAGTTGCTTACAGATCCATAGAACACGTTGGGAAAAAATATCACTTCTGCTATAAAATTTACCACTACCCTACTGACTTACATATTAGGTTTTGCTTCTTCCTACAAATAATATTAAAGTAAAGAAAAGCCCAGATCTAGTCACCAGGTAGGATGGTGGTTGGGTTAGTTGTAACGTGAGTTAAAAGCATGGCGAATTTCACAACTACATCTCTGGCAGTTGAAGTAAATGTTGTCACTTTATGTTGTCCTCTATAAAAAATTCACTATTACTAAAGGATTCTTAATGCCTGAGCTGGCAGAATTACCTCAGTCACTTAAATGAACAACATGCATTTTTCTGTATAAAAATAACCTGGCTTTTTTTTTTTTTTTTAATTAAATGCCAGAGTTGTATACAAATACCTAAATAAAAACCATCAGATTTCATCTCACAGTGCCTCCCACTATAAAACAAAAAACTTATCTACATAAAACTGCAGAGGTGTGCTCAAGAAAGCAGAGTAATCATGTAAGTACATTTTAAAGTAGAGTTTGACAAATGGCTCGGCCACTGATAAGATTGGCTGTCCGTGACACTTAGTGACACTTCTGTCATTAAGATCTTGTGTACTTACATTCACACAGAGTAGCACTTGTCTGGCATGAACTTATACTCTTGTCTAGGACTAAGGAGCAAAAAAAAAAAAGCCAACCCCCAATCCCTGATAAAACAGGCGCAGAAGAAAAAAAAAAATCCTGTGTCTGAAAGTTTACATTGTACCCAGCTATGTATTTTGCTTTGCCCATTATACTGGCTAATTTAGTAAAACTTAGTATTCACACCCAAAATCTTGCCTAGTGTCCTCAGACTATCACAGCTACAGCAATACTAGGAAGACATAAACTGACCATCAGTGTTTCTAGTCCAGTGATGTGGAACATCACAAGGCAGCCTCCTACTTTCCTCAGAAAAGTCAGTACGAGTCTGTAGCAAGTTCAAAGAACAGGAATTGTACTTCTAGAAACTGACTGAGACTGCTTTAAACTCTTTGTTAAACCCACTGAGATCAGCTTGATGACTGTACTGGCAAATATCACCTCCAGTAAGCAAAGGAAAATGTCCCTCTAGGAAATCTGTGTCACAAGCTGTGCTGAACTCTGGTCAGACTAGCTTTAACTAACAAGGCTTTTTTGGAGTACTAGTTTATTATGTAGTTAGTATATACCTATACCAATTCCTGTGATTACTGGCACCAAGAATCTAGCACAACAACCAGTTCTATTAAGAAAACTTCCAAAATGGAAGGAGGTGACCTTTTCTTCATATAGGGCACCACAATACAGCCTCCATCAGCAGCATCACTCATCACCACTCTGCACCTGACCTCGTCCTGCTCACCTCTCCTGGACAACCCTCATCAGCACATTATCATTCCAGATAGTCTTCTGACACCAGTGGCCTGGCTTTGCAGAACTGGGGTTGGGCTCTCAGCAGACACCACTTAATGAAAAACAGAATTGCCAAAGATTGGTCTTTCTCTTGAATTCCACGTACCACCTGAGAAATCCTGCTAACAAATGCATTTTGCAGCGCCCTGGTCCTTCCCAGAGTATTTTTCACTCTAATCTTCTCATAACAGTAGAGAAAAACCAGCACTTCCCATTGTAATTGCTTTAATTAGCAAGGGAGTACTCAGGCACCAGAAGGATGCTACCACACAGCAGCAGCCCTTCTTTCCTATGCTCTGTGCTCCAGAGTGCCTGCAGCAGACCAAGGATTTTCACATCAACACATTCCGCAGGCATTAGCGTGGTGTGGACATCAGCATCCCACATGCATAGTGACTACAGGAGGGAGTCCTGGCTTCTCATCTCCAGTCTGTGTTCCCTTGCACAGAGTAGTATTTCAGTCAGGATGCCCAGACTCAGAACAGTTATTCCCAGGCCTTGTAATCAGCATCAAAACATGATCTTCATCTCTGCATCCCTTAGCTTCATTGCAAATCTAGATGCGGCAGAGTTTTTCCCACATGTCTGAAAAAACATGAGGTCTACAGGCTCAAAAACTACTATGCTAAAACAAACAGCACAAGAGCCTCACCTAGGAGAAATCTAATTGATTTTACAATGACTTAGTAATTCAAAGACTGACACAGATTTATTTTCCTCCTGTCACTTGTTTCCCATGGGTCTTTGGACAAATAACCTTTCTAGCTGTCACACTGGTGAAATGGATGGTATTTACAAGCCCAAGCACTCAGGTTGCTCTAGCACAGAAAGACAAGTTTCTGGTGATGTTCCATAAAGATAGCAGCATTCAGAAACTGTGAAACCAAAGAGTATGATATTACAGTGTATTGGATGTGGCTGAGATAGAGTTAATTTTCCCCACAGTGGCCCTCACAGAGCTGTGCTTTGCACTGGTAGTTAGGAAGGGGTTGGTAGCACATCAGTGCTTTGTCTGCTGCTGAGCAGCAGTACAGCACCACCCCCAAAGGCCAGTGGGCTTGGGTGACCCAAACTGACCAAAGGCACATTCCATACCATAGGACATCTGCTCAAGCAACAAAGGCTAAGAGGAAGGATGGCTGGGGGCGTTTATTATTACATTTGTCTTCTGGAGCCACTGCTATGCGTACTGAAGCCTTACCTTCCATAAAGTGGCTGGACATCATCTATTGGTGGGTCAGAGAGAATAAATCTTTTTTCCCTTGCTTCCACATGCAGACTTTTCTTTTGCTTCATTAAATTCTGTTTATCTTGACTCAAAAAGATTTTCTGTTTTACTTTCTTCTCCCATACCTTGCTAAGGACAGGAGTGATAAAGTGGTTTGTTGGCCACCTGGTGTCCAGCCAAGGTCAGCCCACCATACACAGAAAATACCACAATGCACTGATGAGGGGGTCCCAGACAGTACCAAACCAATGGTCTTTATCCCCTTCTTCCAGTAAAATAAATGGAGAAAGCATAACCACTCCCCACCCCTACATTACAGGGAATAAGACTTTGTGGGGCAATGAGGATAAGGAAAGACAGCATAAATGCAGCTGTCAGTCTGTATAAAAGCTATCAAAAACCAGAAAATACTGGAGAGACAGACATCTATGTGATCCTCGTTACCTTGGAAGTTCACTCATACTCCACTTGAAATGTGCCAAAAATTGGTCCCTGGTTTGTAGGTCTTGCAGAAAACAGAGGAAGCAAAAAAGGGTCTGGAGTGGGCCACTGGTCTGCCTGTGCCTGCTTCCCTACACCCACCAGGACCTCAGGCAAATTTAGCTAAAGCCTTCCCCACAGGCACTGTATTGCCTATGGAGCTCATGCTTGAAAACAGAAGTCTCTCATTAACCTCTCTTGAGTTTGTACACAAATACACAGCTGAGTATTACTGGCTTGGGATTATATTGCAAAGGCTATAAATAGTGTCCTTCTTCTGAAATTGAAGTCAGC
This sequence comes from Aleadryas rufinucha, assembly GCA_013397815.1. Classification (NCBI taxonomy): domain Eukaryota; kingdom Metazoa; phylum Chordata; class Aves; order Passeriformes; genus Aleadryas; species Aleadryas rufinucha. Next base: position 26,587 of record VZTH01013611.1, read on the forward strand.
AGGTTGGCACCCCACTGAATTCCCAAAAGCTCATGTCCCCATTAATTTCCTGCAAGAGCGACTCAGAGTGAAGTTGTTGAGTAACAAAATTGCCCTACTCACCCACCTCATGGCCTTAATGGAGTAGGTGAAGAAAAGCAGACTGATGAGTGTGGACACAAAAATACACACCAGAGAAGCAATGCCATAAACCAAGGTGGCAGCAAAAAAGCATCACAAATAGGTAAACCAGAAGGGCTGCCATCCTGATGTCTTTCAGTGGCTCTGAAAGCTGTGCTTTGTAAACCCCTATGAAACCAAATCTTGCAGTCCCTGCTCAGCTTTTGTGGAAGCAAACTTCCCATTGACGTCAAAGACCATATTACCTCATAAAGGACTGCAGGGCTACTTGCAGAGACATCACTCATTATTCACTGTGACTGCACACGTTGTGTAGAAGTAACTCATCTTCATTCTCCCCTCATGCTCTCCTATGGAAATTCAGAACAGTCTCCAGTGATGTAATCCCATCTGCAAAATCAGTCCAGAGGTCAGACTGCTGCACACTGCTATGCTACCTTGTACAGACACATACAAAAACACGCTGTTTACCCTGTGAAGTAGGGAGAACACATTTAATTTCCAGTTAGTGTGACAATTCCTTTTCTATATGCAATAAAAATTCCTGCAGATTCAGTAAACTGTCCTAAAGTGGGCAGCAGGCTCTGTTCACGTTTCCAGTCCAGTCAGCATGGGATGACTACAGTGGCTCCAGGTCACAGATTTCTGTCCTTTTCCCTCTTGCCAGCTGATGAGGCAGGTTCACTGTGTTGTGTACATGCTCTACAGCTGCCTCAGTTCACAGCAAACACTGAGAAAGAAGTAAGCACAGGGCATCTGCAGGAGGTATGCCCTCCTTCTGCTGGTGTGAGAACGGTTGCCAGAGAAGGGAGGCAGAAAGCAAGGGGGGAAATAACCTTGGATCAGATTAAAACATGATGCTCAGTGCAAAAGAATTACTGCATGCCAGATTCAGTGAATTATTTGTCAGCAGAGTACTACAAGAAGCCACATGGGAAAGAAATTTCATGTACCAAATCAAGTGCTTGATCAAATAAATACAGACCATATGAAAATGGTCTTCTGTATCCAGTTGGACGTGCCACCAGGGCTAACACAGTATTGAAGAATAAACTAGAATGCATGGCAAAAATGAAGGTAGGGTTAGAGTTAGGTGTAAGCAAAACCAGACAAGTTTTTCCATAATATTTGGTGAGGCATTTATACATTAATCTGTCTCTTAGCAAACAAATGGATTTAAAATAGCCAATAAGTTATTACTAAATAAAAGCAAGAATGTCAGATTCCAGCTTGAAATTGCCCTCACTGGAGGTAAGAAATACATTTTACATCATCATGGGTTAATATTTCAGCATTCTTGTCACAGACGGTTCAGCACTAGTTACTAAAATAAATAGGTGAGCATTGATTGGCTCTTTGGTGTAGATTTACCATTTACAACTTGCTCTTACTGCCGACTTTGGCTAGAATTTGCATTCATACAGCTGGAATCAACCAGTGGATCCAGAACTGTCAAGTGTTATACTTGGTTTGGCAGTTCAGGTCAGTTTGCCTTCTGCACCATTACTTTATTGTACACAAACAGCACCCTGGTGGGCCATTGGGTCCAGTGCTGAAATCCAAGATCCTAGCTCACCATCATGCCTCTACATGCATAGCACTTCTGGGGAAAGTAGAGTCCAGGTGAAAAGGTTCTGCAGACTACTTCCTTTCTGCACTTAATGTTGTTTGGCTCTTCTGCTCTATACTGTGTTGTCACTCTGTATGCAAATTCATAGAGTGACAAGGTGTAGCTGCTGCATTCAGACAGCTGGACTAAGGTACACATCGCCACATTCTCTATTAATTATTATCCAGTCATAAAAATAAATGCAAAGCTGACTTCTCCTTCCCCATATTAAAAGAGTCTTCTGTAACTACAGCAACCATATCTTCTCCTGGAGAGGCAGAGGTTGAATTTGAAGCTCTGCTGGAATCGGTGTGAGGAAAGCATCCCTTCACAGCATATTTCAGCCCTTTCCTTGGAACTCTCTGATCTGAAAGGTTGGTCCACTGGCTATTTCACAACTGGCCCTGGTTGCCAGCTAAATTCTTGGTTATGTTGCTGTTCTCATATATCCCATTCCCACTGACATCCTTTCCTTCTGCTTCAAGAGAACTAAAACCTGGCAAGTTACAAGTTTCACTGGTGTATTTCAATGATTTTCCTTGCTGGTCCTCAGAATTCATTATCTTTAAAAAGCCTTTGCCAGTGAATGAAAATAATTGGTCTAACTCTTATCTTTGCAGCAGCCTTTTTTATGTATGAGTAAACACAGTAGTCTTGTCTTTGACTGAGCCATCTGGCTGCCAAGTTCTCTTATTTCACAAACTCTTCTCATTTTCACAGCACCCCTCTGTGCTTCTCTCTGTAATGAACAGGGGCCTGAGAACTGCACTGACGGTTACCCTGCGGCAGGTTTGCTTCTTTCACTCTTTGCTCTCCCTTCTATGCACCCTGATTTTCCTTTCACCTTCTGGGTAGTAAACATCATGGTTTTGCCAATACTTCTCTTCCGCAGATGAAGCCACTGGCATAGATCCCTAGTACTGCCTATGTTTCCCATTTCCTGGGCCTGGTTGGAAGGATACTATTTGCCTTCCCCTCCTTCAAGACCCCATCTGTTTTTGCATACAGAGTAAGGAATCATCAAATGTAGGGCAGACCAGGAAGTGGGGGTAAATTTCCACAGTTTTCAAATAGTCCCCAAATTGAAAAAAGATGAACGTATGTGCAGCTGAGAGTCCAGGACAGCCATCAAATTGCTCTTCCATTACTGATCCTGCTGCACCACATCCAGACCCATGACTCTCTCTGACCAGCACCAGCTTCTGAGTTTCCTGAGCTTTATGAGACTGCAATAGCAGACTTAACAACAGCTTATTCTGAATATAAATGAGTGGACAAGCATAGAGCCCGGGCACCTTATCTTTCCACATGTAAAAATTCAGTCTTCTAGCACCTTTTGATCACTACTAAATACTAAACTAGGTGTCTATCACTCTCTGTGGCAACATTTCTTACCTAAACTGCCTGCTTTTCCCTACTTTATCTCCCGTCTTCATCCTTAACTCCCCTTAGTGCATTTTTTCCCTCTTTTTGTTACATCCCTTATTTCAGGGTTGTACTTCTTATTTCAGTTCCTAATCCCATGTGGATTCCTCTCTGAAGACAAAATCTGAGATGGAAAAGGTACATCACTCATACAGATGCCTTTCCCTGGCCACTGCCCAGCATTGTAGCTGTGAGCTGATGTGCTGGACGCTTCCCAAACTGTGACACAAGTGATACGGTCCATGCAAAAAGGACCAAGTAGATCACTGAAAAAAAATCCCGGCAGTATTCCTGAATATTTGTAGTGGCCTCCAAATGGGCAGCATTCTCCCTGCAAGTTAAGCACATTTATCAGTCAGAGGGTGTAACAGCGACTTGTATGATGGTGCCTGTGGGAATGAGTAAAATAAATAAAAAAATAAGTGAGCTTCACAGGGGCACTGTGAAACATATCCTTTTCCTAAAAGGGCAATAAAACTGAAAATGTTTTTGGGGAATGCCTGCTTTGCTCCACAGAGTTCTTTGCCCATCCCAATTTTTGAGGAGAGGCAGTTCTGGAGATGAGATGTCACCATCCTGTACTTTATCAGTACTGCAGCAGGAAGTCTCTTGCAACACAGAGAGAGCAAGTGTGAGGTTTTGACATTTGTGTGACTGTGAGATTTCATCTTACAGAAATAGTGACACATCTGTAGAGCCTGTCAATGCTAAATACTTACAAATGGGCAGAGCATGAGACAAACAGAGAAAAGATACTAGCTCTTTTGTAAACTCCATCTCCATTGCTGGAGTTCTCTGGAGAGGAAAAAGCACATAGAACATGAGCTATTTAATAAACCACCACAGAGATCTCCCTACCAGGGAACAGAGCAAGGAAAGATACACACACAAAACTTATATTAGCCCTGTTCTTTGCTCATGGCAAATATCTGGTGCTGTGATAATGGACACACTAACAGGACAGAAACAGACGTCGTGCTGTGGAAACCAACACAAGTCTCAAGAACTGCATCCAAGCAAAACCATCAGCAACCCAAAAGCCACCTTATAACCTTTTTGAGAGGTAAAAAGAAAAATACATAAGCAGCCTCTGTTTGCCCTGTAGAACTCATATGCTCCCCTGCAAGAAACTACGTGTGTTCTTCACCCACACAGAGATGCTGCATCTCTAGCTGTCTCTGAACTGCTGGCCTGCGTCAGTCGAATAGGAAGAAGACACTGACTAATGAGTGACTACTATCCAAGCTCGTTGATAGTTTTGCAGGCTCAGTTATTGTGCCGCCTTCATCAGTGCTGCAGAACACTGGCAGTTATTGTCTTTGTGTGTTGCTAATGCTATGACTTGTTTCTTTTGTTCCCCTTCCTCTTTCCCCAAAACTACTCTGATGGACACACACCACTTCTGCATGCTCTGCAGCACTGACCCAAGAGGAATGTAAGAATTTGCCAGGTGCAGAATACCAACAGAGGAAGCTGTTGGCTTCTCCACAGCCTTGATGGAACTGTGAGCACACAGACTTCATTCTAGCAGCTGTGTCTGTTGTCATCCACAAGCACTTCACTATCAGGAAACCCAGACTTGGTTGTACTGACACCAGAGCTCTGCTCAGCCCACCTGGAGACATGGGGAGCAATGATCAGTGCCAGCTCCTTCCTCTTCTAGATGCTGAAGCTCTGGGGACTTTCCGCCAGCATAAAGGTGCATATCCAATAAATTCTGCAACAGATTCCATGCATGAAGCTTCAGGTTCGCTCTCCTGTTGAACACAAACCTTTATAAAGCATTTAGGGAGTCTCACCTTGAGCCCCTTTAGTGCTGCTTTCACCTAATATCATTCAGGAACATGGTCTGGTTCAGGTTCTCCTCCTATGAAGGGGCTCTGTTAAATCCTTTTACCTTCTGCTTATGCATGCAGCATGCAAGCACATTCATACTTCATGTGCCAACACCAAATGCCACCAAAGCAAATTAAAACAATAAATACAGTGTGATGAAAGGGCTAATTTCAATATTTCAATTAGAGTGCAAGATGTTAATCTTGTGCATGATGTTAGTCTTGTTAGTCCTCTTTTTTGAAACCTTTTTTCCTCTCCACTACTTCAAGTGCACAATGTCCCTAATACAGCCACAGGAGAAATTACTTGACTTTTGCAGACTGCATTGTTAATGAGAAAATTGTTTGGGTTTATTGCAACTTGATGTATATAAATATTCACAGCAGGATAAAACTCTTGAAAAAAAAGTCTCATTTTAAAAGTGTCCTGGGACACAGCAGGGAGCAACAAACAAATTAATTCATAAAAATATGACATTGGGAAAATATTTTTACAAGGACGTATCTTGCACATCAACTTCACTGTAACAAAAAAAAAATTAAAAACAAAAATCCAAACCATGCAGGCATTCCCATTTTAATTCCAAGGGAGGTAAGGCACAGAAAAAATACAAGCATTGGCAAAACTCCTTCCCAACATAGAAGGATGGTTCCTGTAATCAGAATTTTGCACTTTGAAAGAAGAGGGAAGAGGAAGGGGAAGGGGAATAGGAAGGGAAAGGGAAAGGGAAAGGGGAAAGGAAAGGGAAAGGGGAAAGGGGAAAGGGGAAAGGGGAAAAGAGAAAGGGGAAAGGGGAAAGGGGAAAGATGAAAAGGAATGTTTCAAGTATCCAGCAAACCTATTGAAATAAGCACAGTCGGAGGCCTGGCAGATGGTTTCAGGGAGACTGAATCAGGTTTAGAAGTTTTCACGAAAAAGATACAGAGGTGACTGAGCAACTAACAAAATGACCCAGGAACCAAAGCACAGTGAAATGGACCATGGAATGAAGTGGAGAACAAAGAAGAAAAGGCAAAGATATGTGTAGTTCAGCTCTGTACAATGGCAAAGACTGAATGCACTCACATCATTAAGGTTTTAACAACTGAAATTTACAAGGATCCATCCTAGTATATTTCAATATACTCTACATCTGAACTCTAGTTCCTGCATTAGATATTTTTAATATTTTTTGTAACTTTTAGAAAGTGGGAATTACACCATGCACAAATCAGCAGCTTTGCCCCTGAGATCTGGATGCACAAGCAATATGGCTGTGTTCACAGAGCACTCTGCATGACTGCAGTCCCTAAAAGCTTTACAGAGATTTTGAAACTCTCTCACTGGAAGTAGCAAAGTGGTGGATTTGGCAAACGAAGTGTGCACGAAGTTTAGCAAGTCTAAAAATGTATGGCAATGCACTTGAACAAAAATAGCTCAAACTTTTACGTAAGCTGATGTTCTGCAAGTGAACTTTTATGTGCCATCAAGGGAAAGCCCTCTGAGTCACCACACATAACTCAACACTGTCAGATGCCCTGAAGCAGGTGAAGCAGCTACAGTGTGCACATGTGCTGCAAAGCATGCTATCAAAATGATCTTAGGCAACTGCGTATTTTCTTCTTCGTGGAACAAACAGGAGTCTGGAGCCAATGCTTAGAAACAGTTGCCCATACAGCTTTTCCCTTCATAGACCAAATGGAACTCTTCCAGGAGAAGGAGCAGTAATTAGGGGCTGTTTGTCCCAGCCTAGCTTTTCAGCTCTTCACGTGGAAAGACAACGCACTAAAAATTGCAATAAGCTGCAGGCTTAGCCATCACTCTGCTCCAAATTTTGTTGCTTTCAGGCTGCCTTAAAAAACATGGCAGGGAGTGGGGATGGAAGGGATTGCATTTTTTCCCCATCTTTTCTGAAAGCCCACATATGATGGGGAAAAGGATGAGGCTGTGAAAACGCAGTTTACCTTGTAGGAGCCCCGTTCTGACATCTAACAATTGCTCAGGTATAGACGTTTTGCTGCCTGTTCCCAAGGTTGAGTTGCATGGCAGATGAAATGAGTGGGCAGGGAGGATTCACGTTTTTAAAATTCACATTTTAAGTGCTGCACCAGAGGCAAGATCTTGTACCCTCCCTCACCATTTCCAGAGGGTGCTGTGATAACCCCCTTTTGAAGCTTTCTAGGTGATGGGCCATCCCAGAGGCCTGAGGATGCCCATGGTCAGAAGAATTCTTCTTTCATCCACGTGAGGCCCATAGCAGAGCAGAGACTTTTCATTCCTTGAAATATCAAATATAACCAAAAAGTACAGCAGTGTGTCAGAAAATCAGAAAATCAGGCTGAAGAGGCACCTCAGCAGGAACAGCTCTGCTTGAATGACCTGTAACCAATACTTGCCAGTCTGTTATTGGACAATTTTAATAATGTCATCTCTATATGTTGTCAAACCTCATGTTCCCCAGTGAAGTATCCAGACAGACTGAAAGTTTTACCTCAAACCTGTGACTACCAGTCTTGCCAGTAGATATGACAACAGGTTACTAATTTCTTCAATATGGTAGTATTTTGCCACTTACAGTACAAATCCCAGTGCTTCTTCAAACCATTTCACCAGAGAGAGATTTCAACAGACTAGTATCAACACATCTTTTGGCAGTCAGCCTACCTTTCAGACTCCCAGCCATGCCAAGGACAAGATCAGCATGGGAACTGACCCCCCTTCCCACCATTGCATGGACCCTTTCATGCCAAAGCTTACCAAATACTGTGATAAAATCATTTCACTCCTCAAACTTTCCATGAGCTGTTTATCAACAACTCTAAATGAAATACCTTTAAAATCTATGAAAACAAAACAATCTCCTAACTGCCTTCACACACATATCCACACCCACACAGAGGCTAACTGTGGGATCCATGACAGAGTCCCCTAAAGGGGACAGACCCTCGGTTCTGTTCCCCTGGCTGGCAGAATGCCCTGCCCCCTTACCCCTGTGTGCCGGGGCTCCGCCTATGTCCCACCTTCCTGCCCAGAATTCTCTGCCCGAGGCCCGGGAAAAGGCCCGGGGTTCGCCGGGCTCGCCCCTTTTCGTCCTAGACCCTCAGCATGGAATAAAGGTCTGCTGAATTCTACACGGAAGTCCTTCCCATTCATATTGCCAGCATGTTGAGCCAGCCTGCCGGTGCTAGAAACACCGGTATGGACCCCGACAGCTAATTATATTTGTAGTTCAGCATTTGTGATTAAAAGTTGCAGGAGGTAACACTAGTATTGCCCAGTGACAGGATTTTCTGGCTTTCTGTGTTGGCACCACAATTGCAGATATCAAGGTTTCACACAGTCCTGACTTTAGAAAGCATACAACTTCATGAAGAATAGGCCAGAACTAAGGTTGTTTGAAAACCCCACACTGCAAAATCAATATTGAACACATTGGATTTCCTAGTGAATCTTCAGAGACAAGTGTCTGATATTTGAGTTGTCCTGGGTCAATATTAATTGCACATAACTTTTCATCTGCATTTACTGCCATGTCTCCACAATTAAATTATAAAAACTAAATGCAATTTCTGAGCTTCATAGCTAAATCTGCATGCTAAGTTAATTAACACTGTAATGAAAACCATGAAAAAAAATCCTCAGGCCTGTCTGATCCAAGGCCTATTAAAATAAGTGACAGCTTGATTATAACCTGAAGCAAATTAATAGCCATGCAGCTTTAAAGAATGTGGGAGTGATGAACTGTTTCATAGATATCAAGAAACTGTTTTGCATGGAGGCCAATGGAGAGACCTCTTTCTGCCAACGTCAGCATTTCTGGCGTCTACTGTGTATGCGCTTTCTGTTTTCCATGGACAGGACACAGGGTAGACCTTGCAACATACACTAGCAGTCTCACTGTTTCCAGCTGTTTTTTAGGAGGCAAAATGCTAAGAAATGTGTCAGCCAGCATCTAGGGCACCAAGAGCCATCGTCAAGTGATGGGCTGAGCTGCAAAGGAAGGTGCCAGTTTTACTTCATGGGAGGTGCAGGATGCTGGGCACCAGAGAGTGCCACAATATGCCACAGTATGCTCCTCACACATAAACTGCGTTAGCTTCTTGCTCTTACTGCCAAACTGCATTTGTCTTTCAGAGCACTTTCCAGCAAGAGCAACAAAAGCAATAAAATTAACACTAAAAGGAAAAAATGGGGAGGGGTAGACTTCAAAAAGAAAAAAAGCCAAAATTTTAGCTCAGTGGTTAAATCAGAAAGGTGAAGGCTTACTCACCATGTGTGGCACTTGGGCCTTTGTCAAATATAGCAGATACTCATCTAACCAGCTTTGGCAAGGTACGGAGTTGTAAAATGGGCACTGAGATGCTGTCATGATCAGCAGCTCCCCAGAAGCATCATGTGGAAAAGCACCAACAATGCACTATGAGGATCCTGCACTGAGAGTTCTACAATCTGCAAGTTAATTATTCAGACAACTGAACAACAAATTACTGGATTCAAAGGCATAGTACTGAAAGGAGAAAGTGAACACCTGGAATATGGATGAGTTTGTATAACCTGAACCTGCAAATGCGATTTGTTAGTCACAAGCCAGCTTCAAAATATGGCAGAAGTGTTGCAAAGCTTAATGTGGTTAATTAAAGTTAATTATACCTAATTATGTATGTAACATATTGCAGAGAGTTATCTCAAAACAAGTACGTTTAGTAACTACAAACAGCACACATAATAGGGAACACTATGACGAAGTTTTAAAGAAAAAATATAATAGATATGCTCGAAAGCAAAAGCAGAGAGTGCCAATTGCTGAAGAGCAGCAACTGCTGACACCATCCTTCTGACAGTATCTGTGAGGGGCTGCACTGGTCTCCCTTCTCCCCCCACACTCTCTCTCTGAAAGAAACCCACCTCCTTCCTCCTTCCAGCCCTACCCCATGGAGAACACGTAGGCCCGACCACCCAGCTGTGCCCACAGGCACAAACCCTCATCGCAGACAGGCACTCTGGGACCTGCATCCTCACAGGCTGACACAAAACGTCACTGCCAGATCATGGGGACAAAGAGGCCAAGAAACACTATCCTGTTTCTGTCAGCAAGTTGCTCCTGCTCTAGGTCACCAAAGGAGATGCAACTGATGACCTACTGGTCAGGTTCAAATATCTCACAAAACCACTGCCTGATGTCCTGCATCAGGAAGCTATGTATTTGAGCACAGCCACCTGGACTGGGACTGCCAAGGAAGCAGGCTCAGAGCTGTTGGGATGAGCTTTAGAGAAGAGAAAAAGAAATCATCAAACCCATTGCCAGATGAACTGTTTTACAAAACGGTAATGATGGGATACAGCATATGCTTCTGATTTAGCAAGACCCTTATAAGGTGAAAGAGGACTCAGACCACATCCTCAGTAAAGAGTTGGAGGTAGTTGAGTCCTTGCAGGATTTTCATCCCATATTTCATCCCATATGTGCCTTGAGAGCTTGCTCAAGGCAAATTAGTTCAACATGTCCCCAGGAAGATGGTAAGGGCTGGAAGATAATTCGATGCCCCTTACAGAGGCCTATGACAATGTAGTACCAACATCTCCTATATATAAGTGTTCACGCACTGTGACTCCTATAGGAAATGGGTTTCATGCACCTAAAACCATTCCTTGTCCTCCAAAGCAGAGTTGGAGTACATGATGGATTAATATCAATCAGTTTTCCCTAGCTGTCATCTAGGCTTCAGCTGGGTTTTTCCTGGCCAAGGAAAAAGAATTACCTGTACAGCACTTCAGTTTTGAAACCTGCAACTTTGTCCAAGGTTTTTGCCATCAGAGAAGACCACTGCCTACCAAAAGATAGAGAGGATAGCTCACTTACAACACCGACCCACAACGAAGACAGTAGGATCAGAGCTAGGGAAAGAACTGTAATTCTCTGACATAGCAACTGAAGAAAAAAATTACCTTGACAACCGAGTGAGGAATTTAAAGTGTCAATAGGCAGGAATGAAGGGATCCAGCAACAGAAATTAAGTTCTCAGTGCAGTGGTAGGTTCTTTCATGCTTTTGAAAATGAAGGTAAGAAGCAAAAGTCTGAAATTATGGCAGTGATGGGAAGACCTTAAAAATTTGTAGACATTAACAGCAGATGAGAAGATTAAGCCTGCCAAGCATGCTTTAGAGCATTCCTGAGTGTGAAAAAGAATCTCTGACAAACACACCTCAATTTCAAATAGGAGTGTGCAGCCATGACAGAAGAAAAGAAAGGAAAGGAGAAGGTAGCTGAAGATATATAGGACAACAAAGATCTTTAGCTCTGGTTAATGCACAGTGCAGAAAACATACAGCGAAGAAAGACTTCCACTAGAGGAATGAGGTATTCCAATTAGAAGGTGAGGTACTGCTTGCACCCAGATAATGAAAAGGAGAATTAAGCAGAAGGAGCTGTGATGGATGAGAAGAAAGGAGCAGCAAGCCTAACATGAGAAGGATGGGCAAAGAGAGGCTCTATGAGGGAATAAACGATAAAGAATACACAGAAAATGATAACAGAGAGAACTGGAAACCAACCTCCAAACCAGAAAGAGGCAGATGTACATAAGGACTCTGAGGGAAAAAAAATCTGTCATCTGAGGAAAAAAAAATAAGGTTCTTTGAGTAGCAGGAGGCACAACAGTGTTTTCCGCAGAGAGGGAGTTCAAAATATCAGAAAGGAAAAAATTGAATTACCTTAAAGTAATAACAGAAATTTGGAGGGAAACAGTCAAATAAGAGGAGAGGTCATCAATGCCCCCAACTGTCAACCCCGCAGCTGAGTGGAGGATAAAGAATGAGGTGCACTAAGTACAAGTATAGGCTCCAATGTGAAAGATCTGGGTAAAAAGCAATCAAAATTCTAGGATAATTGGACAAGGACATGGCAATGCCTAGAGATGAGTAAGCTGTAATATCATAATTCAAGGCTTGGTAAGACCATGAAAGATACCTCATACTGTCCTGGTTATATACTTAGGGATGAACTGAAACTGCAGAGTATAAAGAGTTTTTAATACAAAGGGAAAAAAAAAAGGAAAAAAGAAGAAGAAGAAAAGATCTGGCCTGTTTAGCAAAATGAAATCTCAGAGGGAGTATGTTTCCTGTCTATAAATACATCCAGAGAGTAAACATCAGAGAAGGAGAAGAGCCATTTAAATTAAAGGACAATGTTGGCACAGAACAAATGTGTGCAAGCTGACCATAAAATACACTTAGCACTGAGACAAGCAGTTTCTAATCACCAGGGCTGTCAGGCTCAGCACAGTCTTCCAACAGGCAGGCAAAGAATTCTAGAGAAAAGTGGGAGTTGTTCATGAGTGCCATGATAGGGACATGATGTGTGCAAGACCAGCAGCCTTACGGGCTATCTTACTAAGTTCCTTGTGTTCCCACATTTGCTAACAATTTCGATGCTTTTTTAACCTTAAAATATTTCCAGTGGTGCTGCAAACTTCAATACAGTGAATTTCTGTCCCCTGACAGAGGTTTACCCTTACCAGTCCTTTATAAGCAGTCTACCAATGTCCCAGGGAATCAAGAAAAGTCCAGTGCTACCCTGTGTCCTTGGAGCATCACCTCCCCCCAGCAGCTGCTGCTATGGGCAAAAGGGACGGTGTGTGTGCTGCTCACTGGCTGCTGCTCCTTCTGTTGTACCAACTTCACTGCACACTGTTCACTAACCTGCACCTACAAGTATTCTCGACTAGCATGGAAAAGCATGCACTTTGATGGGGATCACTTGCAATTACAAGCTAGGGAAAGACCAGGCAAGCGACTGAGCTAGGGACTGACCTCTGAGAGAGACAAGGAGTGACAGGCAGCTGGGACAGCAGTTTTGTTACCAAGCCAGAGCAGAAACCACAGCTCAACTGCAAAGGCAAAAATCTTCAGGCATCATTCAGGCAACAGCTACACTGAGCCTTCAAGCAGCAGGGAGGTACTTCCGAGGCTACAGATCTGTGTAGAGCTACATGAAGGCAGACTCGCCACACTCTTTGCATTCAAGAACCAGCCAGATTATTCGTTGTCCCAACATGTAGCCAAAGTAAGAAGTTATTATGCAAGTGAGCTACACCTTCCTGGCACATGTCTTTTGCTTACAAGGCAGCCCCAGGCAGGACAAAGATTTCTCTATTATTCTAGTTGAAGAAGATCCTAATGTACAGTTTCCCAGTATCACAACTCTGGCTGGAGTGGGGACCTTCTCTCACCCTCCACTCCAGCCTTGAAATTTCTTTCTGTAGAAAATTCAAGGTTGTTTAGGCTAAAAAATAGGCACCCCAACAGGCAACAAAGTTTAGTAGAACACTCACTCACAAGGTGACTTCTAGTCTCTCCTTCAATGGCAAGTTAGGCCCCTGATATTAAACAGTCATTGGATAAAATGCAATCCAGGTGCACAGAAATTCAGAAGTAAGGCATCTTCTGAGGAGAGTCTCCTCTAAGACAAAGTAGCATCAGCAGAGAGTTCTCAAGATCCCTGTGTCAAGTCCAGTACCTAAATTTTAGACCTGGGCAGGTGAGACTGACAAGACACCTTATTGAATAAGTGAAGAGGATCTGATTCATCTCAGCTCACCTGGTACACACACAATCCTTCCTCCCTTCAGATGCAAACAGGTTCTTTGTCCCAACAGACTGGAGAGTACAGTGTCAAATTACACGACACACAGCTAAGTAACCCTTTCTGCCAAGTTAGGAAGTTAGCTCCCCTTCCGCTGGACCTGGAATAAGCCCTGCTGTGCTGGTTTTGGCTTGGATAGAGCTAATTTTCCTCACAGTGCCAAATATGGGGCTGTGTTTCAGACTTTTGCTGAACATAGAATATAGAACGTGCTGAATATAGAGATGTTTTTGTTATTGCTGAGCAGGGCTAACACAGAACCAAGGCCTTTTCTGCTTTTCATACTTCAAGCTGGTAAGGAAGTTGGATGTGCCTGGGAGGCTGGGAGGAGACACAGCCAGGATGTGTGACCCAAACTGGCACAAGGGATATTCCAGACCATTTCACATCATGCTCAATATTTAAAGTGTGGGGAAGAAGGAGGAAGGGGTGACGTTTGGAGTGATAGCATTTGTCTTCCCAAGTCACCATCATGTGTGATGGTGCCCTGCTGTCCTGGAGATGACTGAATACCTGCCTGCCTGTGGGAAGGGGTGAATTCCTTGTTTTTCTTTCCTTGTGTTTGTGGCTTTTCCATCCCCCATTAAACCATCTTTATATCAACCCACAAGTTTTCTACCTTTTGCCCTTCCAGTTGTCTCCCCAGTCCCACGGGTGAGAGAGTGAGACAGTGACTGCATGGTGCTTGGTTGCTGACTAGGAATAAGCCACGAAACTCTACGGACCTTTCAAACTTCTTGACATCTTTATGAGCTCATTCATTGTTCAGCAGAAGGCAAAGCACAGGTGTATGATTGCTGCTCAGGTCCTGTGACTGGAAGCTAAGAGATATGTCAGTCTTAAGCCTTTGTACAGCACTGATTTCAAAGATACGGAAATATATCAAATATGCAGACTGAACTGAAAGACTAAACTAAAACACACTTCAAAATAATCTGAGAGCCCAAAGAGAAGGATTTTGAGACACCTTTTGGCTGACAAAGTGTTCCGCAATCTTTTATGATCAGCTTAGCAGCTTCCTACAACCTACACAATAAAATAACCATCCAGGTCCTACCATTAGAACAGCAGTTAGGAAACCATCAGTTTTCTGAAAATTTGCCATAATTTAACAATTTGTTGACATAAGTAAAGAAGTAACTTATCAAATAGTATCAGAGAGCCCCAAGCAACCCAGTCCAACCCCAGAGATGTGCCTGCTTTGAGCAGGTCTCACTAGACACCTCCTATGTTCCTTTCCAACCTAAATTACACTATGATCTTAGAGTGCAAACCACCTTGTTGTTCTTATACCCCTAACTTCTCAAATATTTCTTCCCTTATTCCAAAACTCCTAGCAATAATAGCTGCCAGGAACACCATACACGTTCAGCTTCTAGCATAAGGTTTGCTTTCTCTATTTTAAAACCTTATATTTTCTTCCCAACCTGTCTGCTTTGTATTAGAAATGTCACCCATTGAAGGAGCATCTGTAGAAGTTTTTTCATCAAGGCCCACCAACAAGTTAGGTCCAGACTTGTAGCCTTATGTAGGTCCTTTTCCAGCAGGTGTTCTCTATACATTCCCTGCAGAGATGAGTCTTTCCCATAAAACACTGTGAAAACTAGAGAACAGCAGGCCTCAATCACACAGAAAGATGCTGGCGACCTTGCAAATGGAAAAGAAGAAGAACCGGAAAGAAACACAATGGGTTTCACTGTCAGAGTTTCAAATTTCTAATTTCTAATGCATTCTTAGTAACTGTGTGTAGAGTAATTTTTGCAAGGAGATTTTAGAGTCCATAATGTCCCCTATGGAAACACAAAGTTTTTTAAAAAAAAAAAGAAAAAAAAGGAACTAGTAGTAAACAGAATAAGTTATGGTAGGTTACACAGCCATCATGACTGAATAGTCAAAGCTAGGACAGCCTTTTATCAAACTGGCACAGAAATAACAACACATATATCTTACCATAAATGCAGTGTGGGAGGAGAGGCAGACAATAAAATAACGCAATGCTTTGCACTTTGGTGGCGTAAGCTGAAGATCTCCATGTATTTCACAAGCATGCATTTTAGCTTCAAGCCTAGAGTGCAAATAATTAATAGCTCTGGTGTCCTTTGTGCCACTGAGTCGCCACAAAAAGAGGTTGATCTGCACATTACTGAAAACATCCAGCTCCCTGCACAGTGAGCAAAGCAAGCCTGCATTGTTGGTCATGGCAGTGCCTACTGCCAACAAGGCACACAATCCAACAAGCAGAGCTCCCTCAGCTCCCCTGTGAGCCAAACAAAACTTTGCAACAAAGATCTCCCACCCCTCTTTGGAGACAGGATCTGGCCATAAACGACTACCACTGCAACAGAAACCCAGGCTATGATTGTGAAGAGACTGTTGGGAACATATGTTCCAGGCTGTGCCAGGTGTTGTCCCACAAAACCTTATACACTCATTCCAAAGCCCACCAGAACAACCCTTGAAAACAACTGATAAATTTTGGAAAAGGAAAACGTGACTAACAAAGCTTAAAGATACAACAGCTGCCAGAGAACTCAGAACTACCTGCAGTGACTAATTTAAGTGACAGACTGATGTGGCCAAGTGGCTTGCAGTTCTCTCATCTTTTGTTGCACACAGATACTCTTTTTTTCAGCAGGCAGACCTGGCTGAGGAATTAGGCACACACAGATCAGCTATGAACTTGCAAATGGACATCCTAACCCTACCGGAAGGGGCCACGAGCTAGGACTGAGGTGGTCAGCATTACCCTTTGGGGTCCAGAGAACTCTTCAGTGACCTTTACTTGGACTGGCAGGGCAGCCAGTTCTTTTACAGTAATGCCAATTCACTCATCAACAAATTATTCAATATAGGAATATAGATATTTTATAGAGTCTTATGTCTATTATTATGTAACAACATCATTACAATGTTTTTAGACCTGTTATACAAAGAAGCTGACCTTCAATGTGCAGGATATGCTAATGACCATACTCTGTATGTATGTGTATGTGTGGGTTTAAAAAGTATCCTCTTACTGAAAATGTGTCACAGTGCAAAGCTGCAAATAACCTGGTGAAAAACTGGGCTAACTCGGAGTGGCAGTGAAATCCAGGAAGTTTATGAATAATAAATAACATGTGGTGAAACAAGTTGGCAGTGAAACTTCTGGCTTTGCATATTGAAGATGGTGCTTGGAAGACAAAGATGCATTTTGGGGAGAAGCAGATAAGATCTGGAAAAGGTTAACAGTAGCAAGCTGCTCCACAGGAGGAATAAAAAGGTACAGCAGAATTATTAATTACATTATTAACTTTGTGCATTAGCCTGGCCTCTCACAATGCACAGCTTTGTGGGGTGCAATCAAAGATCTGTCTCTTATCACAAACACAGGGAAGAAAAGGTCCTTTCTTTAGAAGATGACATTCGAGATGAGGAAGACTTGAGTACCTGAGACAGCTGTCAGAACACCTGAAGAACCATGCTGGAGAAGCCTTGCTGCCCACTTCTGGCAGTTGCCAAAACAGGAAGAAGGAAAGAAACATCCAGAAACCCTTTATACATAAAAGGAACAATTTACCCTCAATGGAAGGTTTGCTTTTTTACTCTAACCATTGTAAGTTAAAGGCTGACTAATAATTTGATGCATAAAGGCTTACAGATTTTCTTAGTTTTGTGTTTATTTAGTGTTAACAATAAATAGTTCATCTCTTTCAAGCTCTTGACATTCAAGTTATACAAATCACACATTTCCCTCACATACAAGTTTATGTTGTGTGTCAGGGAGTAAGGCACTTTGCCCATTCTACATATAATTAGTTCATTAAGTGTTTACTTCCCACTAACTACTTCTACTCTCTCTCCACACAGTGTGTCTGCCAGGGTCCTGTGGATTAACAGCTGGATTGAGTTTACCTGTGCTTTCTGAAGCAATGTTTTGATGTTCAACAGAGATCTCAGGAGGTGCGTGCCATATTTTATAAAATCGTGTGTGCCCTCTATGCATTCACTTTTTAAGAGTGGTGGGGTGAGTTCTTTTCCAGACACCTGAAGATCTTCCCCAGCAGTCCAGGCACATACCACAAGCAGAGCCAAAATCACAGACCGTATAGCCTAATCCTCACACGGCCACAGATCAGCAGACCAACATATTCAATCCTCAGGAGTAAGGGACAGCCTGGGAAGAGGAAGAGCTGACGATGACTGTGGATGACATACCTAGCCACTCCTTTCTTAGGGACTCAAGAAGGCTGGTCAGGATTTCTGTGTTTTGTCACATACTCAGTGCTCCATGGGCCCTTTGTGAACAGGAGGGAGAGAGAAAAATTCCCTTGTCTGTGTGGTCCTAAGGGGTAGCATGGCACATCGCTTTGATGCTTTTTGATACTGAGCCAATGTTACTTCTGGACAGTGCAACCACAGAAGCAGGCAGGACAGCCTCCCACCAAGTGTCTCTGGGAAGACCACTGCCCCGTGCAGGGCCCAGAAACCTCTCTTGGGGAGGAGCTGCTGCAATGGAGACCTGTGCCCATCTGCCCGAGATTACAAGCAGGGTGCTGTTGCTCCTCAGGGAGGTGCCGACAGGGCCTACCCCGACGGGAGAGAGGGGGCAAGGTTGCATCTCTGGAGAAAGCTAAACACCAGATAATGCCACACACACCCCTCCTGCCACCAACAGGTGCACTTGCGCTGCTGGAAGAGAAAACGATTTGGAAAACTGCTTTCTCTCTCTTGCTTGCTCCCCTGAATGCTAATCAGCGGCGCCGGCTAAAAATACCCAGCAAGGCTGGCGTGCGCACGGCAGATAGGGAAAATGGGGGAGCTGACAGGCTACAGCTTCCCGGAAGAAAAAGGGACTGGCGAGGAAGAGCCTTCCTCAAGAACCCCTTGCCGGACTTCCCCGCTCCGAGGCTGAGGTTCCAACCTCTCCTTCAGAAGGCCACACCAGGTCCTCCCCGAGGAGTCGCTGGGCCACCCTCTACCGGGGCAACTGGCCGCACCACCCCCGAACTGGCTTCCAGCCTCGGCGCTGCGGGCGCTCTCGGACGGGGCGTCCTGAGGGTGCCGCCGTGGCCATTCGTCCCTCGAGCCCCGCCGCCCACGGGGCGCAGTCCCACAGGGGTTCACGGGCGGTGCACGAAACAAAGAGGGCTGCTGGGGACCGCCGCCCCCGCGGGTACGGAGGATCTTCGCCGGGCAGCGCGGCGTGGGGGGCTCGGCCCGCTCGCTGCATCAGAGCCACCGACACACTGCAACGCGGTCACAGGGATGCACGGCGGCTCGCCGGCCTCCCGGCGAGCGCAAAAGCTAAGAAATAAATAAATAAAGAGAAGACAGGAACACGGAGACAAGCAGCAGCCCTCGGCAACGGAACCCGCGGGGGTGTTCAAACCCCCGCCATCCCCTGCCCGAGCTGCATCCCTCTCCGCGATGCGGGGCCGGCCGGAGGGCGGCGTGCGGCCCCCCCGCGCCACGAGGGTGGGAGAGAGGGCAGGGCAGGTCCGCTACCCCCGGCCTCGCCGGGGGTCGCACTCTCCCCCCGCCACCCGCGACGGCCCGGCGGGCCGCCCCCTCCGTCCCCCCGCCCGCCGCGGCTTCCATCCATAATTAATCGCCTCCCCGCAGCCGCCGCGATAAGAGAGGGCGGGCGGGG
>VZTH01013611.1:46607-137383 GCA_013397815.1 Aleadryas rufinucha
CTCGCCCATGGACCCCGAGCTTAACGCCTCCTACCCCTACTGCTACCCTCTGCCCAGCGAGCAGCCCCCCGCCTACGAAGAGATCTACCCCGGGGAGCCCTGCGCTCACGGCACCTAGCGCCGACCGTCGCCGGGACTCCCGGCTTCCCGCCCGGCCCCCGGATCGCCGTGACGGCCGGGAGCGGGCCCGCCAGCACTTCGCAGCCGCGGGGCTCGGGGACAGTTCTCGCACCACCGACGGGATGGTCCCGCCGCCGCGGGTGCAGCGGGACACGGGCGGCCTGCCGCCGTGCCTCTGGCTCTGAGGAAGCTTCTCCTCCCTCCCTCCCTGCTTTCCTCTTCCTTCTCCCCCTTTCCTCCCCCACACCGACCCTTCGTCCGCCGGCGGCTGAATTTCCCGAAGGCTGCTCAAGAAACCCCTAAGGGTTGGTTCCTGCCGTCGCCTCTCCTCTGTAGCCAAGTTTAGTTCCCTTCAAGTGATTCATCAGTCTCCAGCTTTAGCAGTCCAGAGTTACCCATTTATGATAACCAGCCAGTGTAAGGAAAAGGTGTCATGAAGCTTCTTTACCTCTCAAAAGAGCTAAATTTCTAAAAAACGCAGAGACATTTGTGTCACGTTTACTAGAGGTGTATTGGGGATCTTTAACGTTTACACTACTCCTTGGGAGAATTGAGTTCTGTTTTAAGATTTAGTGAGTTAAAACATTCGTTGGTCTTGTAAGATGCACATTGAGAAAAACCTGCACTTTGAAAAAGAAACAGGAAAAATATCAACAACGTTTTTGTACACTAACGTGCCTGCTTTTGTTGATAACTTCTTACTGTAAAAGCTTTCAGAAGTCTGTAGTGAAAATGTTTGGTAAATTCACTGCAATTTAAAATTGATCATTAGTTCCTTTACTAAAATAACTGAGATGTTGCTAGGATATGGCAGTTAAAAAGGAAGTCCAAATGTAGTACACTTTCCTTTTTGTAAACAGGTTCTGTGTTTTTAATGCAAGGCAAGATTTCTTTTTGTTTTGCACAGGTGAAGGGTATAATTCTATTTTGTACAACTACATGGTTTACCTTGTAAAGAGTTCCATTTTACCTGTTACAATTCATCAATCTGGTAAGCTTGAATATTAAAAGTTTTATTTGAAAAATATTGTAAACAGCCTTAACTGGTGCAGTAGTCACAGTTTTAAAGGATTTAAAAAAAAAAAGATAAACCATCCTGGAAGACATCTTCCAAATGTGTTTTCAAAACAGTATTTATACTCCTATTTTAAAGCAAGGCTATTTGTTTATTTGTTTGTTTGTTTGTTTTGTTTATTTAAAGAAAGGCCAGACTAATTTCTGAAAAGGGGGAGAAGTAATGGGATCGTATGCTGTTAACTCTTCACAAACTTCGAGGTGGGTTTCTGCAAAGAGAAAAAGGGTTTCTGCAAAGAGAAAAAGTGCTAAATCCTGCTTTTGGATTCTGCTGTGGAATGCCAGTACCAGATAGTGCAAACAAGTGCTAATTAAATAGAAGCAGATATGGCATATTTTATTACATCATTTGCGAACAGACAAAGGCTTGATCTCATGTTGCACGAAGAACCAAAATGCAACTCTCCTGGTTGCATTTGGTTCAATACCCCCTCCTCCAGTTAAGGCATATTGAAACGATGTATTTCAAAATAACCTTTTTGTTAATCCTGTGTTTAGAGCCTGCTGCATAATGCCAGTGTATCAGCTACCCAGGGGCTGGGCAGTGGAAGGTGGAAGAGGAGGGGAGACAGAGTGGAGGGAGAGTTAAGAGTATGCAAAGTTACAGTCTATTTCTGTGGTTCATGGAAAATTATTTTGAACTTTTTAGCTGCAGAGATGCTGACGTAATTTGCAGCCTTAGAACTGGAGAGAGACTTGATTCTAAAATATTCAAATATCTCTGCACTGTTGTTTTCTAAAATGTTTTGACTTGCACACTTCGTATAATCTAAAATGCAGAATGCCAGAGAAGTCTTAAAGTTGCAGACTGATGTCTGTGAAGCTCACAATTAAAGCTCTAGAGAAGAGTGAAAAGCAGCAGTTGCCAATTTGTCAAGTAGTTCTAAATAGCAGAAATTTAAAATAGAGCTCCTTTTGGCCAGCAGATTTCCTGGTGTGGAATGCCAGTCTCAAACATATGCCCTAGCTAAGTCCCATTTTAGTACTGAAGATTGGTTTCATGCTGCCTCTCTGCAGATGCACCTTCTTAACCCTTTATGGGAAAGTGGGAGGTCCTGTAATCGTTGCCTGTAATATTGATTTAGGCACAAGACCAATTCCATAATATATTGTATTGCTCATACAAATGAGATTTGCAAAATGAGTAACTAAAGCAGGGAGGTTAAATCCTTGGGTAGGTCTCCAACTGAATGAGTTTACGAGTTATGAGCATAGTACGTGATACTGAATTAAATGGGAACTGCTGGACTGCAGGGTGATTTTGAAAAAAAGACGAGACAGCTAGGTGCCTAAGTACAGATGCAGATGTATAATAATAGTTGTTGGTTTTTAAAAAAATTGGCTATATGCATTGTAGTTCATGGAAGCTGTATCCTAGTTTTACTTAAGGAATTGATTTTTGTCATAAAAAGACAGCATTTTACTTAAGATAATTATTTTAGGAATTATGAACCACACAATTCTGAAACTCCAGATGTTCCAAAGATCAGTGCTCAGGGAAATAAATGGAAAGTCAAGAAAGCTACCTATTATACTCAATTGTTTAAATGTAAACAATTTTAGACTACAGATTTTTAAGATTGTTAAAGTCATAAGTTTTTTTTGTATGTGTGTGTGTGTACATGCCAGTGTAAGTGTGTTTGTGTTTTATTTAAGTCTTTTCAGGATGCCATTGAATTAGAATATTTATTTGCGGCTCAGTTTTAGTTCCCAAATTTCTACTTTTCTTCATTTGGGCTTTTATCCCCTGGAATAGTTTAATTTAGTGGTGGACAGATTGCCAGAATAATGTCCAAGTCAGACTCCCACAGAAGCCAGTAGGCGTTGTTTCATTGACTTCAGTGGATCTGGGCACAAATGATATGTAACACCTACTCTAAATAGTCTTCAAAGTAATCTTGATCTTCCGGCATGACAGGATGCAGCAGTGGCATATTATTTCTCAGTTATTTGTGATTTGTATGGACAGCCGTATTAAGGGAGGTCACGTATGGTATTATGCATGTGTTTTTAAAAGCAGGAAAAAAAATTGGCAGGGAGATTGACCAAATAAGCCATGTTTTCTTAAAGATGGTATATCAGTGTTTTAGGTATCTGGTGACTAACTTTTCTGATAAAACACGAAACACCACACAAATTTATTTTTCAGTGAGAAGAAACTTATAAACACAGGATACGAGATGAAACTTCACAGGCGTGATTGCAGTATTGTGAAGCTGTTTTTAGTAAACCTGAATCATCATTCTATCTTCTGAGCAATAATGTTAGAGTGTATAAACTATACTGTGACAAAAGTGAAAATAGGCTGGTGTGGGAAGCATTGGAGCTTAGGTTAATTGCCTGAGAGGCCTCATACTGTCCCTTTATTTCCCATTCTCCATCACAGCATTGTCAAGGTGAATGCAAACCTGATCAGTTCACGTCACTGAAGGGTGATAACTGCAAGGCTTCTACCTTAAGCAGCAAAACCACGGAGAGCAGAAGAGAAATGTCTATGTGCTATCAGATCTCCATTTTGCCTACCTGAAGTAATGACAAGACCTCTTTTTGCCCTATGGCTTGTTGTTTTAATTTGTTTCCAGCTTTACTCACATCTCTTCAAAGGGAGGGAAGAATAGGTGCAATACTACTGTTTTGGTCACAGTGGAGTACTGATTTAGTAGCAGACTGCTCTCAGCTTTCCTGTCCTTTCTGCAGGTAATAGTGCCTAGTCAAGGGATGAAACAGTGGAAAATCAAGTCTGCTGTCTCTGATGAGACAGGATTTGCCTTCATGTGTAAAAAATGTATTCCCACCAGCCTATTAGCGATTCACATGAATTATTTTCACACTCCAACATCCTTGCTTAAATCTTACTTATACTTTGCATTGTAATTGACAAACAGAATATACATGAATCTAAAAACAGGAAAAAATTATGTTAGAGGGAAATTGTATTAAAGTAGTACAGATTTTACTCAAAGTTTGATTTCACTGTAGGACTTCTTTGGTTCACCAAAAAGCGCTGTGGCGGCTGGTATAGCTTAGATATATTTCAGACATACTGTTTAATAATCAGAAAAGGTTTCTGAATGTTCACATGAGAATGGCAATCTGTTTCTGCTTTTGGATATAGTACATATGAAAACCTTTTCTTCATTTTGCCATTTAATCCAAGATTGATCCTCAAGAAAATGTGAGTAATTGATCTTGTAACTTTAGGATCAATAAAATAAGTTTTAAAGCACAGCATATCCTATAAGAAAAGCCTAATGCTCTTCATTTCATATTCTTTATTGTCTTAGGTGGATGTCTAATAGTACAACTGAAACTAGTATTTAATTACCATTTTCATTATAAAAACTTGGTTTTCAGAGACTTACAACTGCTACAAGTGGAACCATGATATAAAATTCCAGGTTTTACTGTGAAGTTTCTGTAAGTCAGGTATTTCTCAGTTACAAGATGTTCAAATACTTTAGATAAACTCTGCTGCTAAAAATCTGTTCATTTCATATGATGGCACCCTGTATGTGTGCTAGAGTTACCTCTTCTTAATACAGGCTCGTATTTCCAATTAAAGTGCATAAGGGTAAGATTCAGATTCATCATGATCACTGTCCAGTTTTTAAATTTCTTAATTGTCTCTCTGTAATTAATGGCATGGGACTAGGGCTTGGTGTATGTTCCAGAATCAGCAACAGCTCATATAATAACAGTTTAGCAGGTAACAGATGGACTTCAGGAAATCCACAGGCTGATGGAGTGCTGGGGGGGAATGCTTCAATTACCTATTGCAACAATTCAGCATACAGTGTTTTTTGCCCCAAAAGAGGCACTGCCTAAACAAAATAACTTGAAGAAATCTGAGATTTTAAGCTGGGTACCTTGTATGTTCTTATTCTTACCAGTTCTGAAATTCTTTCCCTGCATAGTTTTTGAAGAGTGAAATCCTCAAAGTGGTCTTCTAAAAATATGATTCAGGTAGCTGCCTAGCTTTCCACTGACCAGGTGTGCCATGTACTTTCTAGCCAATGTTCAGGCACATGGTGAAGTTCAGTTGAAGTTTATGGCTGTGTCTCCCTGATGTCATCCTAGATAGTCTGTAATTGAAGATCAAGTCATCTAAGAAGCTGTAAGACTCTCTTAGGTGTATTTCCTTTACAGAAGAAAGTCCTGCTGTCCTCTTTCCTTCCTTTTTCAGACCCAAAAGCCTTAAACTTCAGTGAATTTACCTTGAGGCAGGATTGGAGATGATATTACATTTTGCCACTACTTTGGTCGTGGAATTTTAGATATCTGGAAGACCTCCATAAGCTCTGTGGAAGGAAACACTTCTAGTGAAAAAGACGTACTGACTCATCACCACATCACAGAAAAGTCAAGTGTAGATGTATTCCCACAGCAATACGACAGCAGAACTTCCCAGGGTTTCACTCATGGATTACTTCTGGCATGGGTCTGTCTGATGGGAAAGTTCATTTCATGGTCTTCGCAAATGAATCATTTGTTTCCCTTCAGCAGGTAGGATTTAAACACCTACTAAATGCCTCAAGCATCCTTACCATTTTGTCTCCTCTGTGGCCATTGTTAGCAGAGGATAAAGTGAAGTGTGGGAGGAGAGAAGGCTTATCATGATCCTCTTAATGGGTTCAGAGGACTGAAAGTTCCAAAACATTTATTGGTTTTATATTAAGATTTGAGAATGGAAGAATACCTATAATATCGAAAAGGATTATTTTCCAGGATTTATATTTTTGGAAACGTAATACTTAGGTTTAGAGAAGGCTCTTTCAGAATTTGCTTTTTCTCCCAGGTTCTACATTTTAAATGAAAGCTCATCTCACAAAAATACTCAGTGAAATCTCCAGGCATTTAAATTATTAAATTTAGGGAGATTAAGTAGAGCTGTCCTACAAATTACTGAATGCCACCAATTCCTGTAGAGGTCATATAAGGAATTTGACACATGGTGTGGGTGAGGCCTTATTTGACAACGTTCACATTCTGGCATTTTCTCACAAATGAATGAGGCAACAGCACAAAGCTGTGCTACAAAAAAGAAAGTTCCAGGCAATCAGACATTCATGGATTTTGGATGAGGTATGTACAGTCTCAAGGTCTATGCAGCTGCCATCCATTTCATGATTAAAATGTATGCCCTCATAAAGGATTGTCAGTGGTGGATCTGAGTAGAGGCTGATCTTACTACGTCTGTGTCCAATGGCTCCTAGAAACATGGAAAAGTCCTACCAAAAGAAGCTCATACTTCCACTGGAAAGGAAAGAGGCACTGACAAATTTCTATTTCCTTGCATTTTGGAATATCTACCATTTCCTGAATGACACAGAAGCTACTGGTGTATGCAGATCATCTAAATTAGACTCCTGGAAAAATAGGAAATGGAAATGTAAGTGTTGGAAAGTACTTAATCTGTCCAAAATCTTTTGATGTGTAATCAAAAGTTATGTTAATTCCAGTAGCGTATCCTCCTGACCTCAAAATTATCAGCGTTGAAAAAATTACTACCACCAAAATAAGACTGGAAGATTGAAAAAAAAAAATCATGTACTGCTTTCTGATTCATCTTTTGCTCTAAATCAAAAAGAAAGAAATTCTGATACAGCTCTTTGGGAGACTGTTGCTAAGAAATATGGTTTGTTATCCTGAACGGAACATAAGGGTGCTTCTCTTAACAAACTGGGAGAAGATAGCTGCACAGACATGCATTTGGCTAGCATAGAGACTTCCTTATCAGTGAAGTTCTTGGAGAGCTACCAGAAATATATTGAAAGGCACCATCATCATCTAGGTTTACTTGGACCATTGTTTAGTGCATTGAGCTTCATGTTCCCCTAAGCAATGGACCTTTGTCTCATCAGTGGGAACAAGCAGCTGTCTTTTGTGACAGCACTAATTCAGGACCTGGATGCATGCATGGAGTTTCCAACCCCCTGACAATCAGTGTGCTGTGGCACCGTTCTGTGCATGTGTGAGAGCAGGTAAGGTGAGATGTGCTGCAGCCCAGGTGAAACGCTGTTCTGTGTCATAACAATGAGGAAGGCAGATTGCTGTCACAATGCCCAAGCTCCAGACTTGTTACACAGTGGTCCTGGGGTACAGCAGGACCTTGGCTGCATTTAGGGAACTGCTTCTGGGTCACTTCTGCTAAAGCAAGTTGTTCAAGTCAAGTGGAACGGGGAGAGCAATAAATGTCTTTATTGCTGCCCTATCTCTCCCTCTCCATCAAAATGAAAGTGATCAAATTGCAGACCTTCACACCAGAAGCATTAAGTTGTGTTTTGGGTTCAGTGTTTATCCTCTGCTGCCTCTAGCAGCTTCTCCAAAGGAACAGCTCGGGAATGTGAAGTGCACACTGTCTGCTGCCTCTGTGCTTAGAGGGAGAGCCTGGTAATGGTTATTGAATTACTCCATCAGCTGGTGGGGCAATAAATAGAAATGAGCAACAAATGATGTTTGGCACATTACAAGAGCTATGAGCTGCTCTGGGCTATCCTTCACTGAAGGGTTGTGGTAATTCTTATCTGCTTAAGGTCTGCAAGATCCAGAGGTCCAAGACTGAGGATCCCTGCTGGAAGTTTTCCTGGACAAATTTATCTCAAAAGTCAAAAAGCAACTGTTCCCATGTTTCAGTAAACACAACTTGGCACCCAAGCATGAAAAGAAAAAAAAAGCATAAACAGGGCAGAACTGTTGATTCATTCATAGTTCATTAATTTTTCATCAAGGGCAGCAAAAAGACAAACATTAGTGTTAACATCTCACATTCAGAGAATTGCTTCATTGTAAGAGGTTTTGGAGCTGACTGATAAGGAAGCAGCAGAAAGTGCACCAAAAGAAAATTGATATTTCACAATGCTACTGTCAGACCATTCGTAATGTTAGCAAAGGCTAACAAGAACACGAATTTCAACTTGCCTTATACATGCAGCTGGAAATGCTGCAAGTCTCCAGATGATATTCAAAAACTTCTATACATTACTAGACTAGACCTGCAGTCCAGTACCGTCTGTGTTCATAGCTACATGTTGGGAGTTTTCAGTCGTGTGTGTGTGTGCTGGCTGCAGACAGATGGCCATCTTCATCTTCCCTACTGCCACTGCAAAGCCAAGCTCATCTATTCTGTTTGGCACTGCAGTAGAATATCAGAGCACCCCCACTCAGCTACTAAATCTCAGCAGAAGCGCATGCACCTCCAGCGCCATGGAGCCAAACCTGACTCTTTGGCCATCACATGGTTCCCAGTGGAACCTGCAGGTCTGTGGACAGGAAGATACCACCACAATTTTTCTCAGGAAATAAAAGGCAAGCTGTCTGTCCAGATCTTCAGCTTCTCACTTTACACTGCACGCCCCTGAGAGCCACAGCAGCAGAGAGCCTCTGTGCGCCCAGGGGTGTGCACATCAGGTCAGGTGCCAAAAGAAATGCCTTTCTTCCCTGGAGGAGGAATCACTGTCACAAGAACACAGAGAAAAGGGACTGAAGCACTGATGCCCCTAACTTACAGAGTTGTGTAGTTTGAGATAGAGAGGGCCATGGTGCTGTCCTGTGATCCCCAGCCCCTACAGCTTATCACCTAATGCACACTCATACATGGGGAAGCAGGGGGAGCAGAATGACAATTGCATTTAACCACTTAAATTAAGTACTGATGGACTTAGCCAAGGGGCAGATACGGAGTTATACAGAGGCAACCTAATCCTCATCCTGCCCTCTCCTGGGCACATACCTGGAGAACTTCAGTAGGTAGGGATTTTGTGAGGGGAAGTTTTAGTTGCGTGAAGTGGAAAGAACACTCCTGTCTACAGCGGAAATTTCCAGGTATTTCCCTCCCCAAAATGGTCACCTTGTTACTGCAATATGGAAACCCAAAAGAAATTCCCAGGAAAGGTAATTCAAATGGAGAAATCCAACTAAAACCCATGTAAACAGAGTAGAAGCTGATCTCTTAAAATTTCACACCTCTTCTTTCTTTTGGAACAGTCACATCATTTCGTTCTTTACATTTTCAGCTCCAGCTCTCAGGAAAGATACAAGCTGGTAGGAGGCAGACACTGATAAAGGCTGTACTGGCAAAGTGTCAGGTAAAGGGAAACCATTTTTACATTTCTGGTCTGACAAGGGAGGACAATATATTCTAGCCTGAAAGCTTAGATGGTAGAAGCAGCAGTGATTAATTGCTCTAATTAGGGCCCCAAATAGGAAAGAGCTAGTTTCCTGAGCTATTGCATGCTAAATTTCCTCGCTTCTATGAATAACAGTATTGCTCAGAGGAGATGGGCATCAGAGTGCATCATCAGAACAAACGTTTACCCACTTCAGCTTAGAAATACTGCTGCAACCTCAACACAAATAACTAATGCAAAGAGACAACAGTCCATTTTGGCACCCGGGAGGCAGCATAACAGCCCGATTCATCTACTTCCCTGAAGAGATCATAAGTCAGAGAATCACAGAAACATGGAATGGCCTGGTTTGGAAGGGACATTAAAGACCCACTAGTCCCTGCCATGGACAGGGGCACCTTTCATTAGACCCAGTTGCTCAGAGCTCCATCTAACTTGGCATTGAATACTTCGAGGGATGGGGCAGCCACAACTTCTCTGTTTCAGTGCCTCACCACCCTCACAGTAAAGAATTTTTTCCTTTTATCTAATCTAAACCTACTCTCTTTCAGTTTGAAGTCATTCCTCCTTGTCCTGTCACTACATGCTCTTGGAAATATCTCTCCCCTTCTTTCTTGTAGGCTCCCTTCAGTTACTGAGAGGCCACAGTTAGGTCACCCTGAAGCTGCCTCTTCTCCAGGCTGAAAAATCCCAATTTTCTTAGCATTTCCTCATAGGAGAGATGCTTCATTCCTTTGATCATCTTGGTGGCCTCCTCTGGACTTGCTCCAACAGGTCGATGTCCTTCCTGTGCTGGGGACCCCAGAGTCAGATGCAGTGTTAGTGTACTCATATGCTTGCATGAGCAACTGCCCTGAAAGTGGGTGAGCTGCTGGTCTGCCACACCACCACTTGCTGGTTTCAGTGAACTATGAATTTCTGCTGGTCACCAAAGCATTAACAGGAGATTTTTCTGTAACAGGACTGGTATCTTAATCCTTTTGTGTTCTTCACTGATGTTTATACCCTTCCACCTCCACCTGCCTTTCAGTCACCAGTGGATAAATGTCAGGTCCTGATTCTGACCTCGCTGATGTGGACAAATGGAAATAAAGTCACTGCAGTCAATAGAATTACGCAAAAAAACTACCTCATACCACCAGAAGGAGAGAAGATCACATAAAGTGCTGTCAGCTTTGCAAAATGCATTATGGGAAATTCTGAGTACATTTCTTCCAAAAAAAGCTGGAAAGTGTTCAGCAAAAAAAAAACCCCCACAACATTATTGTTGGAATATATCCTACACAGCCCGGGAGTCAGCCAACTTTAGCAACACTCTTCTGTCATATGCAGGAAAAAGCTTTTGCTTCAGCTGACTACAGCTGCTTCTTATTGACAATCAGATGTACTGGCACAGAGAGCATCTAATCTGGATTGTGGCCATCTACAAGTAGCTAGGAGCACACAAATAATAATGGTTCATCATTACACCCTGATTTATATGAGGAGGGCAACGAGATGAATATGCCCATTATTTTTCTTTCAGTCTTTGTTTGAACTCCTCACTTGCCTGACTAATAAAATGCACTGATAGAGGCCACCAGGAAAGGAGGAGCTTAGCATAGGTGCATGCCAGCAGCACTTCACATTCAGTCAGTACAAGGCTCCTTTCACTGCCTGTGTCTGTCAGAGGAGTTTCTACAGTGCTACATCACCAGGGAGCCCGCCATCAGGACTACAGTGGATTGCAGGCTGGTCTGAGAAATGTTCCTACTGGTGAAGCAAAGCAGAGCAGAAATACGCACAGCAAGTTTCACTGCTGATTGTACCCTCTCATTTGTATGCTCAACACTCTTCCAGTAATGAATCATCAGCTCAAGTTCTGCTCAGCTTGTCATGGCTAGAAATGCTGCAATAGCACCAAACTGGATGGGGGGACACAGATTGATCTCCAAATGACCGAGCAGAGGAGATGGTGGATGCCTATGAAGCTGGCAAAATCACACCCTGCTGATGTTGCAAGTGTCATAATATACAAGTATCCATAGCAAAGTTGAATAGAGGAGAGATACACCATGACAAGGTGTCTGCAGTGCAATGTGCATCAGTGGTGAAGCAAATGTTATTCCCATTTAGTCAGCGTATCCTAGAGAAGAGCAAAATTACACAGCTATGTCCACTCTTCCTTTAGTGAGGAAAACTTTTCATGTCAAGACAGGGGAAAGCAATGTATGCAGTGTGTGGGGAAAGGGAGTACTCCATCCCTTTCCAGTCATCCAAACAATCTAGGGAAAAAACACAATGTTTTAGACAAAATGCTTCATACATTCCAAACCAGAAAGGCACACTCTGTTCCACGTGGCTGCAGCTCTTACCTTAACATGGTGCCTAGAAATTACACCCTGGTTAGCAACAGAAGGGAACTATCTGTACCCACAGACACTTGGTACCACCTATGAACTTTTTCCTAGTGATCCCATCTCTGGAAAAAGATGCACCAGTGCCTGCCAAGAACAAAGCTTACACGTGGAGATAACAGACCAACACAGCATTTTTTTTCAAGATTTTATGATGAGAGGATGAGGGAGTTTTTTGTTAACAGCTCAGTTTTGGTTACAGAGGTTTATGTGTCAGCCTAGCCAAGTGGAACAAAGCAGAGGGCTGGAAGAACTAGAGGGACACACTAGCTCTCAAGTACTGCCTTTAGCTGAAGTTGAACTCATGCAAAATTCACCCCGTCTTGGTGCCTTTCAGGGGAATAGCATCAGGTGAACAAATTCGAAATGCAGAGGAAATTAAAGATGCACTGATGCCCTATATAATAAAGGGGAGACATGTCTAAGCACAATATCAAAATTAAAAATCTGAAATCAATCTTCCAAGGTGACATTTCGACATTGAGCCATTTGTCTCCTGTATCAGTGGTCTCTCAGTTACTAGAGGATCTTAGTACCTTCTTGTTTTAGAAGACTACATTAGGCCTTTGAAAGCTTTGCCATCAAGGAAATTTGGGATCCTTTATGAAGCCAGTCCTGAGGGGACATTGATAGTATGGTTTCCTGTTTTGTCATGATCCACTTACAACAGAGCAGTAAGAGGAACAATGGCAGGATCACATATGTCATCTTCAGACAAGGAAACATTAGATTTGGATAAACTGATGATTCAATAGACATAGAAAAGGAGGAAAGGAACTTGAAAAGGTGGATTTTAGGAGACCAGGGGGAATGCAGAGGTCACAACATCTTTATTCTATAAAATACCCAGACTAGCCATGCATCTCAGTTAATGACCAGAGAAGTATTTCCTTCCTCATGGATCAGCCACGTGGTTCCTTAGACTATTTCTGCTCCTTTTCCTGTCTCTCAGTTCCAGAAATTGCTGCCTTTGCCATTTTTGCTGCCTGGCAGTTCTGTGGAAGGAGGTAGCAGGTCTCCATGCCATTACAACCAGGACAGATAGTGCCCATGGGCCAATAGCCCTGCACAAACACATTAGCTCCAGGAATTAAGACACTTCCTTTTCCTGCTATACTGTTGCTAAGGAGCTCCTGAGGTTCCCCTGGATACCATGCAAGGGATAATAAAGTGCTGTCATCTGTCCGACCCTGAACAGTAACTGCTACCAACAGTTTCTCTTGTGTTCTCTCTTTTTTTTTGTTTGCTTTACCCCTCATTCGTCCCCAAAACCAAGGTATTGCCTAGGGTTGGTTTGGCACAGCCAAGAGAGCAATAAAACCACATGCATTAAGCCTTACTTATTGTGCAGACACTGAAGCAATGCTGAAGCTGCTGTGCGTGTCAGCAGCTTAGTCCGAACCTGCTGGGAGAGGCAGGGATGTGTTCAAGGCTGTCACCTCATGCTTACATCGAGCCCAGGTCCTCATTACATAACACAGCAGCACTTCCAGGGTGCAGCCACAGCACATCCTTGCCTCTTAGTCACCCTCCTTGCTTGCCAGATGTATCTGCTGATGTGCACCTCAAAATCCATGTAGCAAATTAGCTTTTGAGTTGAAGCCAAAGAAATAAATGCCTTCTTGTGAACTACTGTGACCCATGTGTTGCCTGTGGGGATGCAGTCTGGGGAACAGCAGGTCTCAAGCAGAAGAAGAAATGTCACATTGGCTGGAATTTGGAAGTGAAGCCAGAAAGGGAAAAGTGCTCCAAGTACAGCTGTGATTCCCCTGCCAGCAAAATTTGAAGAAGATAATTTCATCTGTCAGATTTCCAAATGAGCCAAGATTCAAACATGCAGCATCACTGAAGTCTTGCTCATGTACCTTTCAGCCTCCTGAAAATCTCATTGTTTTTCTATACCCCCAAATATTTTGTGTTCAAATCACAGCACAGATCCTATCTGCAGAATCTGCACAATAAAAAAAGCTGCACGACCAGAACAGCAGGTACAGATAGTCACTGTATCAGATCTATTTGTGACCAGATACCAACAGTGATTCATCACGTCTGCTTAAGCAATAATAAAAAAAAGTCTGCTCAAGGGTCTCTGTGGCCTAACACATCTCAGGTATACCAAAATCTCAGCAATATTAAAATAATTGTACCAGACAGCTCCAAAACCTCCTCGATATTCATCCGTTGTTGCTGGGGCCACCTACAGCCTTTTCACAAAGGCAGATAAGAACATCTCCGGCCTTTCAGTGAGAGGAATACTGCCTATTCTCAGTAGGTACTGCTACTGGCATCCTCAGTGAAAATTAATTTTCTGGCTCCCTTCCAGGAAAGATCTTGGAGTCCCCAAGATCAGCTGGAGGATAGGTGGGGAGCGAGGTGGTGTGACCTCCCATTGGGTGCATTTTTCTAAATCAAGACAGAGATGCTGAGTGACTATCACTCAAGTGGCTGATACTTGAGCATTTGTTTTCCTCTGCTTTTCGTAGACTTTTCCTTCACCTGTGAGAGGAGTTCCTGTGGTTCTCGTTTTGCAGCAACTTGTCCTGCAGAAGAATGACATCAGTCCCCACCTTGGGACTGCACTGGCACACAGAGCCCGGCCCTTGGAGCTGAAGTGGGATGCAGCGGAAGGTTGTGTGCCCAGCTTCTGTGTAGTAATTAACTACTGGCCATAACACCACTAAGCTCTCGCTAGTGTTCCAGAGGTGCAGGCTGGCTCGTCTGGTGCAGAAGGAAGGAATAAGAAGGAAGAGTACCACGTCAGAGATCCTAACCGGTCCTGAGCTGATGGTGTCTCTCAGCAATAAAAAGCAGCTGGTACAG
Organism: Aleadryas rufinucha; assembly: GCA_013397815.1. Classification (NCBI taxonomy): domain Eukaryota; kingdom Metazoa; phylum Chordata; class Aves; order Passeriformes; genus Aleadryas; species Aleadryas rufinucha. The sequence continues at coordinate 61,144 of VZTH01013611.1, forward strand.
CAAGATAACATTGCAGTCAAGCTCAGTAGGGTGTGTGGGGTGATACTCTTCCTCCTCAGGGCCAGCAGGTAGACAGCAGCTCTGAGCTCAACAGGAGACATCTATCTGCTGCACTCAGGTCTGCTCCAGTCTCTGCCAGTGCATTCACCAGTTGAAAGACCCAGAGCAGCAACTGGGATAAATTGTCCAAATTCAGCTCAACAGTTATTCTAAAGCCAAGGGAGATAATGGGAGGATGTCTTGACTCCCTCAAAGGCAGAAAGGCCCTGCAGGGAGACCTAACAAATTACAGGGCTGGGCAATCACCAGCTGTATGACGTTTAACAAGGGAAGGTGCTGATTCTGCACGTGGGACAGGGCAGCCCTGGATGTATGGACAGACTGGGGAATGAGAGGTTGGAGAGCAGTGCCACGGAAAAGGACCTGGGGGTCCTGGTCAGTGGCAAGTTAAACATGAGTCAGCAGTGCCTTGGCAGCCAGGAGGGCCACCCGTGTCCTGGGGTGCATCAGGCACAGCATCGCCAGCCAGGCAAGGGAGGGGATTGTCCCGTTCTTCTGTAACTCAGCACCAGCTCATCCTTCTTCCCTCCAAACAGCTTCAGGGCTGAGCATTTGTTCTCACCATAAGCCATACATACCCACGAGTGTAAACTACACAAGGACACCAGATACAGCAGGACAAGATAGTTTATTCCATCACCACAGGTGCTCTGTGATGCTGAAAGGGCCCGTTCTTATTAGATTCTGCCCTTTTAGTTTGTGGTCATCACATTCACACCACTCTTAATCTGTAGGGTATGAATCAGCTCTGCCTCTTCCTAGGGCACCACTAGCAACAGTGCAATAACCCATGCTTGGCAAACCACTCAGGCTCAGCAAAGCCTGGCTTTTCACAGGCCACACGTTGAACTGCAGAGGATTATCTCAATAGAGAGACATGAAATCCCCATCCTTTGAGGCCCCCTTGTGCCCATGCTTTGTGGATAATGACTCAAAAATGCAAAAACAAAAATTAAACCTGATGGCCATGTGCTGCATAAAAGATATAATCCTGGCAGGGGTGAAGTATCTGCTACATTTCACCTCCTCTTCTCTTCACAGACCCTTAAAGGACTAAAAGGTGATGTCATTTCATTAATTTCTTCCTCAAACATCAGTTTCAGGGTTGTGATTAAAAAAAATGGAAGTTAAAAAAACCCCTAATAACAAAAATAACCTGCACAATGAACTGATTTTTTATACTTCCCCACAGACCACCACTGATGAAAATGGCTCCTGAGAATACAACACCAAGAATTCCCTGCAGAGAAGGGAATCCAGGCCTTTGTAAATATTATTAACACTCATGTCAGGACTGCCCTGATCTTCCCCCCCTTTATCACCCTCAGCCTTACACATCATCTCCCATCACATTTGCTCAGCTAGGCACATCCTTGATCTGTATTTCTGAGATGATGACACCTCACAAGGCCAGGAATAATCAGTAGTATATACACAGCATCACCTAACTTAAGCATGTGAGCTGGAAGCAGGTACTCTGCAGTCATTAGACAGAGAAAAAGGCTCTTTCAAAGCACAAAGCAAGGCAGGAGCCTAATTTAGCTGCACTGAATTGCCCTCTGGAAAAGGACAAGGTGCCGGATGATAAATCAGGAAGATACTGTCTCTAGACAGTTGAAGATTTACCAAATACACCCAAAATGATGTGGCATGCAAGCTCACAGGCACAGGGACTGTATGGAGTGCAGAAATGAAGACTGGCTGCACTGCACAAGGCCGATGGGGAGCTCACTCGTGGGATGGAACACACGGCTGTTCACGCATAGCTGTGGTCTCCTGGAAATCAAGAGGGGAGGGCCACTTGCAGCACTCAATGCCCCAGTCCCCTGGGATGGCCAGCAGGTGCCCAAACACAGCCAAGTCCCTTAGCATTTTCATTTTCCTGAATTCCAGCTCAGGGGAGGTCTGTGCTGAAGCACGTGCCATCACACAGCGCCTGGAGATGAGCCTACCAGCAGGCAAAGCACAGCCCTGCTCCTGCTCAGTGGCTGCTCAGAGGGTGGTTTCCATTACTGCCTGACCCCCGCAGGCAGGGAAATGGAGTAATTCAGCTGCTTGGCTAAAAATAGAAGGAGAGACTTCGCTTTCTGCCTTTGGCCTGTTCAGTGAAAGCTCTCCAGACTGATTCAAGCCACTTTAACTGTTGTCTGCCTCTGCTTCCCTAGCCTTTCCCAGATATGATATTCTCTGCCCCTACATTTCACACCCAGTCTACCCACCTCTTCTCTGCCATGCCACTTCAGCCTCTTCTGTCTTCTTTTGCTTTTGCAGCTGCATCCTACCTCTGCAAGTTCCCTTTCCCTGTCAGGATTTGTACTGGCATGTTTAGGGCATCACAGATGCACACAGAAGGTATTTGAAGCCATCATTTTGAGTACAGCCACATTGCTGCCATGCCCTCTGATGGTGACAACTGGCAGGAGTCGAGGTCTGCTGCAGGCATCTGGGCTGGTGGATTCGAAGATCTGCAAAGCCAGAGAGGAAACAAAGTGCCAAGAGGTATCATCCCTCACACAGCATCCATTCTCGTGTGACAGCACAACAGCATCAGGCTACAACAGTGCTGCCTGAGCACTGGGGAGAAGGCTGAGGGGATGGACTGAGGCATGTGGCAGCTTGGAGCAAACTGAGACTCAGTTTACAGTAGCTGTACATGGACTATCTCTGCTTAAATTCTTGTATTTGCTCCACATTAAAGTTAATCCAAATGAGATCAGAATCTGGCTTTACTTTTTATGTGTCCCATGGGCTATTACATAATCCCTTCCAGAAGTCTTTAATTGCACTTGTAAACACAGTGTCTATGATACTAGAAAACTCCGGTGGTGTACCCAGCTAAAATCCCGTGGCCGGCATCCACTACTCCATGGAAAGACACAAAAATCTTGGGCATTGGGTTATTACCAAGTAAGCTGCTTGTAGGTTGCTCCTTTCCAGCCTCCAATGAAGCTGAAGGATAATCTCTGTCTGAAAGCATAGGACTGAATGTGCTGATTGCTTTCTTGTAACTTTTTTCTATAATTTAAGAAGAATACCAGTTGTGATCCTGTTTTACAAAAGTTGTGGGCTAGATGCTAATAAACAGTTGGGAAAGAAGTCATCAGAACAGTACAATGCCCTTCTCACCAGCTTAGGCACAAAGGAGCCATCATGGAATTTCACTGTCTCTAGAGTACCTAACATTAAAACTTGTAGGTAGAAAGATAACTTCACGAGTCAGTATTCTGGTCTCAAAGCTACCACATCACATTTATGTAAGATGTGGACTACTGACCACTTTTGTGGAAAGTAGTCCACACTCCTGCTGTTTTTCAAAACACAATACTGTCAGAACTGGGCTATACAAAAGAAAAAAACCCAAAACAATAAAGGCAAGTTTATTGTAGTAACATTGGCAGAATATAATTATTCTACTGAAAACATAAATCACTGCATATTTATTTTAGACAAACATGGCAGAATTTGTCCCACTCCTTTGCAAAAATTGCAGTGAAAAGCAGAATTTCACTAGATGAAGCAAGGTATCCCTGGTGTAGGAGATGCATAACTACATAGAAAATGTATCTCCCAAAGGAAAAAAATTGCCTACAACCTCTCATTAGGTAATTGCAGATACTGTCATGAGACATGTGTTACCTACTCAGTGACTAAATGTCATTCATCCCTCCCGAAGGTAGCTTAATAGGTTACCACCTCTCAGGAGAAAATGAAAGACTACTCCTGTGTGGTCTGTATTGCTGACTCCCTAACACAGTTTCCTGGAGTCTCTCGCACAAACTGTCCTTCATGCCTGATGACCACACACAGGTTGGTGCTTGGGCTCATGCTAAACATGTAACTCTGCAACATATTTTTACTGATTTTGGAAGGAAAAGGGTTTTCCAAAGGGGTTGTTGGCTGGCTTGCTTTTAGTTCTTGTGAGAATGAAGGTAAATTAAAGTAACTGAATTTGGTGTCCAAATGCTTTGTATTGTTCCAGAAAAAGTACAGTGCCGACAGCAACAAATTCTGGTGCAGCACTTTGGCAATGATGGTGGCAATCACAGACTGTCTCTAGGCCCTGTTTTATCATTTTTTTTCTAAAGCACTACTTCCTTTGCATCAGGTGGGATGGCCTGGGCACCACAGGAAATTGGTCAGACTGAAAAAGAGTAATGTCCTCTTCTCACTGGAAAATAGGTACAATCCGACCAAGGCTTCTCTTGAGCAACCGGAGCTTTAGCAAGAGATCAGGTACCAGGTGTCTCGGGAGAGCAGTCTCTTCAGCTTGACAAGAACTACTGCATTAGCGATGAAACAACAGACAATCCCAGCCAAGGCAATGGATACTGGAACACACTGGTAATGGGACAAGGGGGTTTTTCACTTTGGTCTTTGCAGCTGCTATAGAGCTGTAATCTGGTCATCTACAACCACCTCACAGACAGCACAACCTGCAAAGCCTCAGGTCTTCAGCAGGTGAAAGACAGAGTTCTGCTTTCGGAAAGCTGTCAAACATTACTCCCAAGGTCTTACTTTAACATCTGAAAGCCCGAGTAAAAGATTAAATTAAAGAAGGGTAGTTAATCAACATGAGACTTTTCTTTAATTGAAACCAAACAAAGCAACATGTTTTGGGAACTTGCAATGTGACACCTCCTGCATAAAAGAAGTATTTTTACTGACACCCTTACAAATCCTGAGATTTTGTCAAGAGATTAAATGTTTATTTTCATAGTTTAAAATTCAGGAATCACACAGATACAGCTCTTGGTCTCAAAGTTTCTAGCACTTAAGGAGTACATGAAAATTTGAAAAGCTTTGTAAATCTCTTTCCCTGTCTTCTGCCTGCCCCAAACCTTCCACTCCCCTCCAAGAATAAAATAATAACAACAATTAAAAAAGAGGCCCACTATGATTTTTTCATCTCTGTCATAATATTCAGATGCCACTTTAACAATATTTCTTCACGGAAAATTTATGAAAATTTTTTGCTACCAGTAAACTTACATTCCTTGATAATAATCTAAGGTATTAAAATAGATTTTTCCTTACATGAAAAAGACTGGAGCATTTAAATTAGCCTTCAAGTATTAGAGAGAGATAATTTTCTCTAATTAACCATTCAAATTTCTTCCTAAATGACTTCCCCCAGTAAGTCAAAGATATTTCCCTTCTTAATTCTGCTACTACTGTGTCTAAAATAAGTCTACACTCAGTTTTACATTTCATTTTCTGCTACAGTGGATCTAATAAAGCACCTGATTTACAGAACAGAATGCACAGTGCTCAGCGGCTGAAGGGAGAGGTTGTCCAACCCATTGGTTTCAGAGAGTAATTAAAATTTACCCTCTCTCCAGCTCACAGCAAAGAAGAGACATTTTGCAAGCTCGCTTCCCAAAGGTCAACAAAGACAACCACGACTGGAAGAAGATGCTTGAGGTGATGTGCTCTGAGGATCAGCAATTCAGAGCTAGGAAAGAGTGGGAAGTGCTTGTGCTCACACGAGGTGACCTGCTTGGTGCTGCGGGGTGGCCACATCAAGCAGAATGGCCAGAGGCAGGCAGTGGGGCCAGGGAAAGGACATGTGACAACAAGGGGCACAGGCTTCCGATGAGGAAGGACAACTGGGGGAGGTGAGGGCAGTCCTGGAGTGACAGAAATCACGACTCTTGCATCACAGAAAAACAGCCATCACTGAACTCTGCAGCAGCCTAAACACAAAATAGGAAAAAGGTTTTTCTCAACTTAACTTAGCTGTCAGAGGTGTCAAGAACAGGATTTTAGGTGAATTGTCAAATTGGCTCCAAATATCATCTCCCATATTATCCTTGTCCAGAAGAGTGTTTGTCACTGGTCATAGTCCAAGACTGGATACTGGACCTGGGTGATCTGTGATCTCTGGTTCCAATCAAGTATTTCCTCCATTTCGTTTATAGACTTCTCCAGCAAAAAAGGAACTCTTAGTCTCAGGAGGAGGATAATTTCTCTTATCTTGTGAAGTAGAGGTTTCATTCAGTATCATATATATTCCCCCAAACAGGCCTGCCATGTTTCTCCTCATGGAGGGTTTTCTGAGACAGAAATCATGCCCACGCATGGAGAAACTTCTTATAAGGGCATGCAGTGATAGGATAGGGGAATGGTTTAAAATTAAAAGACAAGAAATTTAGATTAAACATTAGAAAGAAATTCTTCCCTGTGAAGGTGGTAAGGCACTAAAACAGGTTGCCCAAAGAAGCTGCAGATGCCTCATCCCTAGGAGTGTTCAGAGGCAAGTCAGATGGGGATTTGAACAGCCTGGTCTAATGGAAGGTGTACCTGTCCCTTGTGGGGGATTTGGAGCTAGGTAATGTTTAAGGTCCCTTCCAACCCACACCATTCTGTGACTCTATTATTCTGTGTCCAGCTCACTGCACAGGACAAGTCCCATCACAGACAAGATTGTGCAATGAACCCCTGGGATCCTGCATGACTTCCTCTGCATTGTGTAAAAAAGGTTCAACACATCCATTTCAGTGTGTAGCAAATACAGCACTTGCATAGGACACACCAGTTCCTCTGCAGTGCTTGGACTATAAATTTCTGCATAACAACTCTGATCAGGACACTGAACATCTGGAATTACAGGCAAACATCCAAACATGGCAGATTTCAAGGGAACGTCGTTTTCAGCAAAGATGGTATATGTGGAAGAGCTGGAAGCACAACAGTTTTACGAGCCCAGAGCCAGCCCACCCTGTCAAAACTGAAATCTCCTACTCACTCATTATAAAATCAGCTTTTTTTACAGTAGAAAGCAAGCCTTTTTGGCTTTTTTAAATGTAATTTTATATCGAAAACATCAGAAGAGGCATCCTGTCTCCCTTTATCTTCTCCCTGTGCTGCTCAGGTATGAATTCTCTGGTTTTGCTTGTTGTCACTACTGGCTTGACTTTCTTTGCCTTCTTCAAAGCATAAGGAGTCGCTGCAACTTTTTCTGCTGATTCAAGCCCTGAACACACATGTAGTCTCCAGAGAATTTGTCAGGGAAGGATTTGCCTTTACCCAGTCCAAAGCCATTTAGATTGCAAAGTCAAGAGAGGCCTCTGGAGTCAATAAAAGGAAGCTGCAAGAGCCTCCTGAAGCTCACTATGTCCCAGCACTTGCTGTCTCCTCCCTGCCTTGTGAAGCAGTGCAGACAAGAGCAAGACAGTGGGGAGAGAAGGTTGCCACCATGGGAAACACCAGGAGTAAAGGAAGAGAAAGAAAACCCCAGGAGCTGCAGCCAGTCTCCCCACAGTCCAAACTCCAGGGGAAACCTGGGCAACAGAAAGCATGTTTTCCTCCAAAACACAAATTTGGCATACACAGCTATGGGGCCACTGGACATGCAGATGCAGAGGGCACATTACCTGGGTCTGCAGCTTCTAGACTGAAATGTTTATGACAGAGGGAGAACCAGCATCAGACCTCTGGTTAGAAGAATGTTATAGCTCTGAGTAATAGATAGCCCCTTCTTGTTATCATCTCCATGGAATGTGTTAAAACAGGATAAAAATATAAGTATAAAAGCAACATGTATAATGCATACAGTAGTTTTCTCATCTTCCTCCAAGGGAAGAAAGGTTGAACCCAACTGACTCTTAAGGATTTTTTCCTGGCAAATGAAAAATTTCTTCTTTAGAGTACTTCAGTGCTGCAGTGCATATTTCACAAAGAGCAGAAAATCCTTTTTCCTAGGAGAAAGGAATAGCAGTCTGCTATTAACAAATGCAGTGCGTTACTGCTTAGTAGAGCAGAGCAGCTCACAGGAAATCTCTGTGCTTTCCCTTTCTATACAAAAAGTCATACAGTGTCTCAGGGACAATATCTACTACTTTACTTTCATAGCTACTTCCATAGCTAGGACAGAACTTTGCACAGCTGCCTGAACACTAGAACTAATCCTTGGCATAACAAGTGAGAATTTGGCCATTCAGCTAACAGTGAGAATTGGGCCATTCAGCTAGCAAAGAAACCCTCTCTGAGCTTTTGTGCAAGGTCTTATAAAACATTAATATATCCAATAGCAAGAATAGCAGGAAAGTAGTACTTCAATACAGCCATAGACAAAGCCACGTCAACAGCCCAAGTCCAGGTTCTGTTTCACTCCCAGACTCTGATTCCAGAGTCATAGCAAAGACTACATTCAATCTAACCCCCTCTCAGAAGAAAAGTGCACAGCTGACAGGATCATTTTTCCATTATTCTCTCCAGATATGATCATTCTCTAAACCTGCAGCCCTAAAAGTTATCCTGTTTCATGGTGCACACAACAGAGCACGGACTCTAGAATGCAAGAGAGTTGTCTGCCATGAAACAGGGGTGTGCTAGTCCCAAGAAGGAGAAACACAACTCTCAGTCAGCCTGAGATGCTGTTTTTCTTCTGCAGACCGTCTAGAGTGGTGGCAACATAGGCAGCCCAAACATACGTGCTTTGGCTTTACACTCATAATTCCACATGTCTTGCCAAATCTTCTTCTGTCCATGGCCTTCCTTGCCTAGGCTAAGGAAATACTTTCTGCATGGTCTCTCCATTCCTGAATTAGCACAGAGGAAGGGGTGATCTGGCATCCAGCTGTGGTCCTTTTCCCTCAATTCTTCCCTCTCTCTTGTACTCTCAGCAGCATAAGCCAAAGAAGAACCGACTTGCCTTGCGCTTGGATCAGCCAGGTCTGGGGCCCAGGAGGAGCTGGGGAGCAAAGGATTATGCAGAGATAAAGGAGTAAAGGGATGTAGTGTGAAATCCCTGAATCTGCAGGCAGTCCCCTCTCCAGCATTCGAGTGGCTGGGCACCCTGGGGGTTATCGACAGAGAGGCAGTGCCTTCACCTCAGACCCCTGGCCAAGAAACCCACTCCAGGGCAGTGCTTCCTGCAGCACCAGCATCACGGAGGTTGCCAGTGGTCCAGCCTGCCCTGTGCCCCCAAAGAGCAGTAAAGCAAGCCTTGAGGTGAACCAGGGGGTGAGGTATTGCTACTGCATTCCTATGTGATTCCACCACTTTGGAGGATGCAACACCTGCAAGTCGCTCTGGGGAAGAAGACTGAACCACAGTGGGGATTAAAGCAAACCCATACTACCCTGCCAGCCTTCCCCAGATGAAATGCAAGGTGGGGATTGTTGCTCTACTAAATCCCCCTTCCATGAGGCAGGAGTGCAAGGGCAACCTCTGGAACAAGACTGAGACTCCACCACAGTCCTCGATTAACCCAGATAGGAAAAACTACTGTTCATTTCTGCTTTGAATTTGTTTTGTTTTAAGCTGCAGCAACTGGGTCTTGTTACCTGTCTGCCTGCTTTACTGAAGAGCCCTCTGTCATCACATCCCTGTTTCCAGCAGGTACTTACAGATTCGGATCAAGTCAGCCACTGGCCTCCTGGGTGATAAGTCAAATACATTGAACTCCCAACTCTTTCATTACAAGAGCAAGTTTCCTGGTCTCCTACTTGTTTTCCTTCCTCTTCTCAGAGCCGCCTCCAAATTAGCAGCATGTTTCTGAGCTGCAGGCTCAGGGCAGAGGACACAGCATTTCTGCTGCAATCACCCCGGCAGCAAGCACAGAAGTGACACTGTTGCTTCCCTTCTATCCCAATGCTGCTGTTTGTGTCCCAGCCTTGCTCTAGGATACTCCTCTGTGAATATCCAGCATAAGCTCTGTCATGCTGAATATGGGCTGCCTTCTTCATTGGCAAGACCTTTGTCCAAATGGTTTGTCTGCAACCAGCTCAAATGGGTTCCAGGTTCTTTTATAGAGTAGTGACATATCTCAGTAACTCTTTTCCAATCTGTGTTTATTAGAACCTCATTCTTGCAATTTCTTTTATGCCCCTCAATGCCTTGATCCAATCCAGCACCACATCCCACTATTACCTGTCTCCTTCAGTAGGAGTAGGACATTCAGTAGACAAAGGATTCAGAGTTCAGTAGACAGTAGGATCCCTTCTCTTCCTAGAAACAGAGAAAGATTTACCTATCAACGGGTGATGTTGGCACACATCCCAGGCCATGTCAGCAATCTTGTCCCATTAGCTGTCAGCCTGAGAAGGGCTGCTGGGGGTGTACCACCAGCACACCCCTGTCATAGTTGACTGAAATATGCCAAACCAGACAGAAGAACCTCCTGGAAGAGACAGTTTCTCCAGGGCAGAATGAGATTCAGCTGCAAGCTCTGCACCTTGTGTGCAAAAGCCAAGAGCAAGGAAAGAGGAAAGTGGTTCTATGGCCATGTCCTCACCACCACAGAACAGCAGCACTGCAGGTAGGATCTATGCGCCTGTCCCCTTGCCATGTCTGCTGTGCCAGGCTGCAGCCATTCCCTGAGCAGTGACACAACTCAGCAACTTCACATTATCATGTGAAGGAAACACTGTCCCCCAGATCCCACCATGTTATATTCCTGCATCATGGCCAATGTGTATTCCTTGAGCACCTGGGACAGCCAGGATTTGACCAAGGTGGAAGGCTGCTAGTTCCGAACTTGTGTCGTTCCTTCATCCAGCGTCCATCTGCAGCAATGTCACAATGACTGCGGGAAAGTTCAGGGTGGCCCCTTGCAAGGAAAAGAAGGTGCAACCACATTGCCTCTCTGTGCCCAATGGCTAGAAAAAAACTTGAAGGTGTTTCCAGCTGTTTGAGAGAGAGATTAATGCATGAAAAAGACTGTCCCAGCTCTGCTCCATAGTTGCTTTCTGTCCAAAGGAACAAGAGGGTGCCTCCAACTGCTGTAAAACGAAGCTATGCTGGGAAACCCGACCTAAGTCTTCTGGCCAGTCATCAGAGAGTGTTAAAAAAAAGGGACCACTCCGTGAAGAGTTTCTAGGGCGTTTCTTCCGCATTACATGTTTTCTCCAGGGTACCTATTTACTACAAATTTGAAGATTTTGCTTAGCACTTGTGTGAGCTCAAAGCACTCCGAGGCATTGGGGCATGAAGGGCACTGGGAAACATTTTCTAGACAAACAATTGTTTAATGTCTTTTCATTTTGATGACAAGTTCCACAGGGGTGTATGCAAACACTCAAGATTCATTTAATATGGCCAGGTAAGGCACGAGCATAATGGGTTTAAATTTGATTTGGATTAATTTTACTGCCTTTCCAGAACTCTTGTTTGTTAACAAATGTTTACTGTTTGAACTTTTCAAACTAGAAAATCTTTTAATACCCACCAGAAGCTGTTTGGCTTGACTGTTACTCAAGACACTCTCAAAAACATGGAGGCACTGTTCCAAGGCACTGAACACAACACAAAGGAGCTTGAGGGCTGAGGTAATTTTGTGTAAGGAGAAAACCTCAAGTGCAGACATTATCCTTCATTTCCAGTAGCACATTTGTCAGCTCATTGCATAAGAAAAAGTAATTAACTCCGTAGACTACAGATCATGTTTTAGAATAAGTACAGATCAGATATGTTTCATTTTGGGTTTTGGATGAAGAGCCATGCAGAGCTGTGAAACTCTGTGTGAGAGAGTGTGTGTTTGCAGTGAATTCACTGACTGAGTAGCAGCCTCTTCTGTAAGGAGGTGGACTGAGAAAGAGCTGCAGCAGTCCAAGCAGTGGACAGAAACCTCTGTCCCTCAGGACTGAGCAGTCACAGAGTTATGCCTAAATTGACGGCTCCAAGCAGCAGGACAAGCAAGGAGGAAGAGTGTACAGCTTTTGTCATGCTGTGGCTTATGCCAAACTTGTCATCACGCATGTCTGGGGTTTTGGGAGAATTGGCACTTTATAACCATGCATCATAGGGAAAGGTCCATAAATGGGGACATGATTGCATAAGTAGAGGAAGGTCCATTCTGGATGCTGCAAGAAGAGCTTCAGACTTGCCAGAGAAAAGGGGCACTAGTTTTATCATCCCTGCAGGTTGTCCCTACCTTGCAGTACTTCCTTCTTTTCAGAATAGCTCCCAGAAACTTGCAAGAATACTCCACATTGCTTATGTTCCAGCCTGTAACACAACTACCCCCCTCCCTTCCTCCCAGGCCTCCTTCACCGGATCAGCTGGGGATCCTAAAGCTACCCGAGGTTTTCAGAGAGCAGCAAATATTAATGCTTCCAGAATCACAGGGCTCCCCGGGGGCAGCAAGATGGCCAAAGCCGTATCTGACAGAAGCTCAGTCTTCTGCATCTCTATCCATTATCATGTAGCTTTCTCTAGCACACACTCTTCCATCCAAAATAAAGGCACAGGCAAAGGGTTGTTCTCCCTGGTGTGGCAGCAGTGGTAATTTCCCCACTGAAAGGAAAATTTCCTCCAATGTACAAAAAGAGAAAAAATTACATCAGCTATATAATAACAAATAATACTATTTGCTTTAAGTTGGCAGAACTTAGTTTAGTATCTCCTTGTGAAGTTCTCAGATCACAGAAACCAGCTCTTAGAGTGACTAACTTTTAAATCTGTTATGTATGAATGGATAGTAATAATGTTATAGCAGTAGGCTGTGAGAATGCACACATAAACACTTAATCCTAATCCAGAACATATACATGCCTCCAGCTCTCTACATTTCCCACTCTGTATCTTTGAACTGCAGGAATTTCACATTATGATCACTTCCAACTCTAGGGATCTTATTTTGGAAATAATCTCTCCAAAATATGTTAATGCTTTACGCATCCCACACAGAACTGGTCGCTCTGAGTTCTCCATTATTCTTTTACCGTAGTGAATGCATGCTTAAAATTTCCTAATAGGTACTAAGAAGCTCAAGGCAGAAAAGATTTCTAAAATAACTCATGCTATTTTCAGAGAATCCAATTTAAACAAGTGCCAGCTAAAATATTTCTGGATTTAAAAGTTTTCTACAGTAACTTGCAAATACAAAATCAGTCACCAGGACAGTTCTAGCTGCTACCTTTTTTTGTCACAGACCTAAACTTCTGTCCAGTTAAAAATTCCTGGTTTGAAAATAAGGAGGTGTGGGATGAGCCCCGATTTTTATCTAAACATTCCAAAACCAGATTCTTGTTTCTAAACCACAGATTACAGGTAAAGTCAAAGGATAAGTCTATCCTGGAGTTAGAACAAGGCTTTCTCCTGCAGCCCTGGGGAGGAGCTATAGCTTCTGAACACAGAATTGATGGTCAGGATTGATTGCTCCTGCCAGTGCAAGTTTGGGCCAGTTGTGGTCAAACACCTGCTCTGTGGATCTCACAGACCCTGCGTTGCAGCATCCCAGACAGGTGCATTTGCAAGTTCAAGATAGGAAGACCCAAAGCACCTACCCTTTTTTTCGTCCTGACTCCCCCTTTAAATTCTCAGAGCAAAGCAAAGCAAAGCAAAAGCTAGCTGGTGGTATAAAAGCGGGAAGAACTGGAGTTGGACATAAAAAGAAGGTGAAAACTTGATGTCCGTCACACAAGCCTACGGGGTAGTTCTGTTGTTTTGCTTCCAAATGGTTGCTGTTAAAGCCTTTGGGATATTCTCTGCCCATCTGAAAGTCAAGGCTGCAGATCTCAGCCTCTATGTGAGGTACCCACAAGTAGCTTTCAGCAAGTAGCCTCCAGACTCCAGTAACTCTTACTGTGTTCACTCCAAAGAATCTGTTACAAGAAAGTACAGACATCCGGGTATGAAAGATATGAATCACGTGCTTAGATGCCCACGCAGGCAGGGAAACATGGCACATCCTCTTCAAGATGTGGTGCTGCTGTGGACCCTCCTGCCCACACCGGTGCTGGGCTGGGGAGAGGGCATTCCCTGCTCAGTGCATTCAGGTCCCTGGCCACAGATTCCTGCTTCTGCTCTGGACAGCCTGGGGCCAGCTTCCCTCACACAGCAACTCCCTGTGTCACTGCACCACTCCCCAAACTCCCCTGCCACTTTTTCATAGCTCAATCTTTCTATTTAGCTGCTTTACTTCTGACACCAAAGCCTCGTCCCTCTGGGGCAGCTCTGCAAATGGAAGCAGCAGATAGAATTGACTGTGTCAAGAAGCAAACAGCAAAAACCGGCTGTTTTACCTCCAAAGAAGTGGCTGTCAAGTATCTCCCCTTCCTAGAGAGATGGAGACTGTACAAGTCTCTAGCACAACATTAGCTTCCACATAGCAGACCCCAGCACACAGGAAGATTTGAAAGCCTACACCCAAGAAACTCAATGAGCTCAATCCCACTGGGGATGGGGGAGTCAAGGCAGAGCACTGAATAGCACCCACATGCATCACTTCTTCCTCTGTCTCAGTTGGGCAGACAGAGCACAAGCCATCAGGAAAGTTCACACACTGCTGCTTTAAATAGCAGCTAATCCCCAAAGCCCAGAAATCAACAGAAAGCTGCCTGAGGAAAAACATTCAACAGCCCGAAAGTCTCAAATTAATTCATTCTGATCGCTGCTGCCAAATAAACTGAAGTGGATTAATGGCAGCAGATAGCATAGATAGAACGTAAAGGCTGGCTTTTGGCTTGTTGCTCAGTTCTCCAGGAGACATCACAGCACATCCTCAGGTGGGGAGTTCCAGCTGCTTTGTCCCCAAGCAGCCTTTGTAAGACAGGAGGCCAGGGGCTGGGGCCCAGGTTCCACAATATGTGTGGACATGCATCTGCTTTCAGGGACATGTTGAAAATCCACCAAAATCAGGCTGTGGAGGCCCAGGGCTGTTTACACACTACCCCAGCAGCCCCAGTGCAGCTGCTCACCTTCATGAAGTCACAGTGCAACTGCCTCAGCACAAGCACTGAAACCCCCCTGGCCCATCCACATCTGCAGAGGGTGGCCTCCTCACCAAGGATCTCACATGTTCCCATGACCTTCCTGCCAGGTTCTGACAGTGTGAGGCCCTCTTAAGGTAGGTACCTCTTAAGAGGTAGATCCTCTTAAGGCAGACGCAACAGTTACCTCCAGGCAGTGCTAGTGCCCACATCATGGATGTGGGGTTTCTGTCTTCCCTCATAACCTACCTGTGCAGAACTTCACACTCTCAACAACGAAATCTCCCAGATCAGCATGTACACACCTGGGAAAATGGTTGTGGCTTTCTGTAAAGCAGAAGCTAGCCACAGAAATCAAGAGCTCCCGTCTTCCATTTAGTTTGGGAGTCTCGTCCTTTAGTATCCCTTGGCTCCTTGAAGAATGTCCCTTGAAGAATGTCCACCCTCACCTCTCAGTACCTCATCAACTGACTTCCTTCTTTTGTTGGCTGCACCCGAGAGAGCAATATGCCCAGAAAACTGCTCCCCTCTTAGATTAGACACTGGAGATCCATGCACACCTTCAGATAACTCTATTCTTGTCAGTACACAAGCCCCTTGAAACTCTGTGTTGTTTTTCTTTCAGGTTTTTCATCTGGACAAGACAATGCTGCTCACTTCACCCAGTTTAAGAAAGTTTTTGCCTTTTCTTCACAAATTCTCTTTGAGGTCTAGCAAACAGCTGGTCTTCAGGTCAGTAAAGTCTCCAGCAGTTGGAAGGAACAGTTAAAATGTTGTTTCTCACACACCAGAAGAGCAGACTCACCAGAAAAATCATTCCTGTCTACATCTTAAATGAAAATGGACATTCACTAGTCTGGATGGGACTGCTGAGCCCTAGCTTAAAGAACACCAGTCTCAAACAGCACCAGTTGAAAGCTTCCCACAGAACTGCAGGAATTGCCAAGGCCTTCCTTCCCACACATCAAATGGGAGTGAGATGTTTCCAGGGCTTTGCCCAGCCACCTGTGGTGTAGTAAGAGTCCTTATTCCACAAGCCCCTGCGGATGGTCATATCAAGAAATGTCATATGTTGGGGTTTTTGGTAGGTGGCACATATTTTCCTTTGGCTTTCCTACTTTTTATCTCTGCTATTTCCCTCACATGCATATTCTTTGTGTAGACAGGCATACAAGAAGAACTTGCCTGATTTTTACCTTAGCTAACAAAATTTATTCTCTCCCTCTGCAAGCCTTGTCTTTACAAGAAGTCACGTCCTTTCTAGATCTGCAGAAACTGTGCACAGGGACATCTTGCCTGGTTCTCTGCAGGTCACACTGCAAGGAACTCACTGTGCTGAGGGAAGTGCTCCTTGTTTTCCCTCTCAGTTCTTCAGCTTGCATAATTCATGTAAATATTCATAGCACACAGAGGAAAACAGCTCATTAACTGAGGGAGGGACCTCAGCTCCAATGGAAGCTCACCTGCTTCATACAAAGGAAAAGAGAATCAGCAGAAGGGGTTTGTATTGGGTTTGTGTGGACAGGCTTTGGTAGTGGGAGGACTACAAGAGTGGTCCCATGTCTGACACAGCCAGTGCCAGAGGGCTCCAGGATGGACCTGCCACTTGCCAGGGCTGAGCCAGTCAGGAATTATAGTAATGCCTCTGTGATAACATACTTTAGAAGGAAAAAATAGTTACTCTGCAGGTGTAATTGCGGCCAGAAGAGGGTGGGGTGAGAATATGTGAGAGGAACAATTCTGCAGACACCAAGGCCAGTGGAGAAGGAGGGGCAGGAGGTGCTTCAGGTGCCAGAACTGGGACTCCTCTGAAGCCCGTGGTGCAGCCCATGGTGCAGCCCCTGGTAAAGCAGCTGTGCCCCCACAGCCCATGGGGATCCATGGAGGATGATCCACCTACAGATCCACCTACAGCCCATGGAGGAGCCACATGTTGGAGCAGGTGGCTGCCTGGAGGAAGCTGTGACCCCTTGGGAGGCCCTGCTGGGGCAGGATCCTGGCACACCCAGGGAGAGAGGAGCTGGAGCAGATTTCCTGGTAAGACTTGTGACCCTGTGGGGGACCCATGCCAGAGCAGACTGTGCCTGTAGGACTGAACCCTATGGAAGAGTGACCCATGTTGCAGCAGTTCATGGAGAACTGTCTCCAGTGAGAGGGATGCCATGCTGGAGCAAGGGAAATACTCCTGTCCCTGAGCAGCAGCAGAAACAACATGCGATGAACTGACCCCCATTCACTGTCTCCCTGCTCCTCTAGGGAAGGAGGTAGAGCTGGGAAGGGGCAGGGGGAGAGGAAGGGAAGACATTTTTAAAACTTATTTTACTTCTTGTTGTCCTGCTCTGATTTTGCTAGTAATAAATTCAATTAATACCGTCAAGCTGAGTCAGTTTTGCCCATGACAGTATTTGGTGAATGATCTCTCCCAGTCTTTATCTCAACTCATGAACCCTTTCATTATATTTTCTCTCCCCTGTGCACTGTTGGAGAGGAGTGAGAGTGCCTTTGGTGGGTGCCTGGCATGCAGCCAGAGTCAAACCACTTCAAGGGTAAAAACACACTTCAGTTAAAGCTCCTGACTGCCCAGAGCTGGAGTGACTCAGACAACTGTCCCCTCTTCTTGGCCATGTTGAAGCTTTGATCAGAGGGCTCTGGAGAAAGACCTGCCACTGCCAGTTTTCTGTCCCATTTTGTGAATGATCTCCAAGTTTTCCACTTTAACTATAAAATCAGTGCTGTGAATTCAGCCTGGACTGGGGAAGCTAAGCATGAGTAGAAGCTCATTTTCCTGTGGAAACATTGCACAGCTGAAGAAAGGATAGGCTAAGTCTTCCTCTTTTACCTTCCTCATGCCTCCTCCTGCAGGATCAGAGCTGGACCAGCTGCAGTTTCCAGGCCATAGCATGCTGTTATCAGAGCCTCATCAGTTACCAGACTGAATTACTCAAGTTTTTGTAAGTGTTGTTTCATATAACAGACAGCAATTATGGAGAAACATGCAAAAGAGGATGAGTTTCATCTCTGTCCTTTAATTTGGGACAGGATTTAATTTGTCATTTAAAGAAGTAGAATCCCAGAAACTTCCCCCTGACCCACTTGTCTACATACCAACAAGGTAATAATTGCCCTGTGAAAGTACAGGCACAACACTACTAATCTAAAAGAGCTTTTCTCCCTCTAGAAACATAGTTTAGTTTCTCTCAACATAGATATGTGAAATGCAGCAGATGGACTAACACATACACAGAAAGGCATCCATAAAGTTGTGAGATGCACCCTGAAAGAGACATATGATAGTGGTGTTAACACAAGCTGGCTTGTGTGCAGCTGCGTGGTGCAAGGACTCAGCAGCTGCAGTAGTTAAAGCAAGAGAGGGTAGAAGTTGCCTGAAAGCTAGAAGTGATGACACAGAAACAAGCAAAACAAGGAAATACAGGTGCTGTCTTCCACTTGCATGTTCCTGTAAGAGGCTGTATTCAGAAAATAAGGGATTTCCAGATATATACCTGTTCACAGATTTACTGGGTTTTTCTTTCACCAGGAAAAATCCTCTCTCTTTAAAGTAAAGAAGTTCTCAACTGGTCTCTAGAATTTTGGCTTTGTCCTTCTTAGAACAAGCTTCCCTCCTTCATTCACAGGCTGTGGCAGGACCTTCTTCAGATGTTAACCATAAGGCAGCAAGCAGCTCTGTGAAGCAGGAGCCATAAAAGGAGTGTTCTGTAAAACAATCATGCATGAAAAAGGAAATTGCTCTGTGCAATCAGTTCTAGCAATGCTCAGGGTGCAATGTCTATTGATATTTGTACATGACATTTTCAGCTTTCCTGCCCTATTCCTGCTTCTCATAGCATCATAGAAAAATTTTGCTTGTAAGGGATATTTAAAGATCGTGTAGCCCAAGACTCCTGCAATCAGCAAGGACATCTTCAACTCTGTCAGGTAGCTCAGAGACCTGTCCAACCTGGCGTTGCAAGTTTCCGGGAATGAGGCATCCACCACCTCCCTGGGAAATCTGTGCCATTGTTTCACCACCATTATCATGAAATATTTGTTCCTTTTATCTAGTCTAAATCTCATCGAATCATAGAGTCATAGAATGGTTTGAGTTAAAAGGGATCTCAAAGATCATCTAGTTCCCACCCCCTTGCTATGGGCCAGGACACATTTCACTAGACCAGATTGCTTAGAGTTCCCCCCAGCCTGGCCTTGATTGCTGCCAGGGATGGGGCATCCACAGCTTCTCTGAGCACCAGCCTCACAGTAAAGAATTTTTTCCTAATTCTAAATCTACCTTCTTTTAATTTAAAACCATTGCTACAGGCGCTACTAAAATGTTTGTCCCCATCTTTCTTATAAACTTTAAGTACTGGATGGCACTGTAAGTCTTCTCGGAAGTTTTTCGTCTTCAGGCTGAACAGCCCCAACTCTCTCATCCTGTCCTCCTAGAAGTGCTCCAGCCCTCTGATCATTTTTGTGGCTCTTCTCTGGATCCACTTGATGGATCTGCTTAGGTCCATGTCTTTCTTGTACTGTCTTTCTGCCTCCACTACATCAAGACACGTTGCTCTGTGCAAGTCTGAAACTGTGAGGGTGATCATGACAGGATCCCATGAAGTGCTTACTAGTCAGCAAGCAAGGCGGAAGATAATGAGATCTCAGCACTCTAATATTGTACTGTGGGCTGCTGCTTATAAGAAATCATCCACTGTGGAACAGAAGGAACGTTCCATGAAATGGAGAGGGAGAGGTCTCAGTAAGTGCAGGTAGTTTGAACTGACAGGTCTTATAAATATTACTGGTTTATAAAAACTAGACTGGTTTTCCAGCACTGGTCATTTTGTCCAGCCTATGTTTTCACGCCCCCTTTAGTTTTCTTTGCATTTCAGTTCAGAAACAGAGTGGATTGAAGTTAGTCACAAGCCCTCAAGAAACACCTTGAAAACAGATTTCAACCTAGGTTTTTCACATTGCCACCAGTAAGTTGATAAGGATCCAATAAGGATCACTGCCTGACACTGGATTCACATATGTCAGTCTTCCTCTTTTTCCCCTGTTCATTTGCCTTCCTGGTGTTTTCTATGTCCCATCTGGCTACTTCCATCTGATTCCAAACACTCCATCCACACTGTATTTTTCCTGTCTGCACTTGTTCTCACCACTTCTCTCCTGCCATGTCTCTCCCTCCAAAGACCAGCACTGCTCAGGGATAAGACACGGAGTGCTTCTCCTAGTATCAGTCTGCTAAATGCAGACCCCAGCCTTGAAAACAAGAGTAGCTGGATGTCTGTGTCATCCCTTGAGAAGGCCTTCTCCATATGCTTAAGCATTTTCAGGATCTGGATCTTTGATACCCTTGAATTAGAGACTGAACCATTCTCTTTGCACAATCAACAGCACTTAAGGCAGTTATACCCAGAAAATAATACTCAATATGCATATGCCTACATAAAAGCAGCATGGCATTGACATTTCAAATGCAGAATTAAACTGATTTGGTCTTTATTTTCTAAGAGTCCTTCACAGATCTTAAGCAACACAGCATCAGACAAGTAAGAGATTTCAGTGATGGCAACTGGAAATTATTTGCACATTACAGCTCTCTTGGCAGTATGAGCAAAACTCCCCTGATTTCAGTGAGAATGACCAAGGCTCAACTTAAAAGCCCATTCCAGGGAAACAGTATGTTTAGAGGGGTTTGGGGGGGGCATGTCACATGTAAACATGTAAAATAATCTAATTGGTCTGATGAAAAGAATCCAGCAATTTGATTTCAGCATCTAACAGCAGGTGAAACACTTCCAGGGAAGTTACACTTGCTCTGTATTCAGCTAAGACATTTTCAAACCTTCACGTACCAAAATAAAGACTAATTATAGTCTTTACATAAAAGAGGAAAACTGCCCAATCTCTGTGCTTTTGTTTCATCTAATCTACGTTCACTGCACTCCTCATGCAAATGGGCACATTTGTTACAAATGGAGTAAAATTACTTTGCTAATCATCTAGTATTTTATCATCTGAGTTTCAGGCTTCAAATACCTTTTTTGTGTATAGCTGACTGCTAGCTGTGGTATAGCCCATGGTATACTTTTGGTATCATGACGTTTGCTTTGCAAAATTCACCCTAGGGCAAACAAGCAGGTTCCACACAAGTTTTCCACAAAATGCAGAAGGAAAGTCAGACCTTTATCTGTCTGTCTCTGCTGATCTCTGAGCTAAGAGATTGCTGCATGTCCTTTCGGGTAGCAGACAGTCCCCACTCATGTCCCTACAGCATTCAGTGAAGAGGAAAAAGCTTTCATTCCTAACTCGCAGTCTAAATCTCAGGCAGGCTGTGTGACGCTTCTGGCTCCCTTTCTGCTGAGATGGGAAGCCAGTGCAGACAGTGCCACATACCCTGACAGATGCAGCAGTGTGGAGGAAATATGGAAAGTGTGACTCATTTCTATCCTGCACTTGTACTCAGGAATCAAAACAGGCAGCAGCTGTCCAAACTCCACCACCAGGATGCTAAGGCAGAGTTGCAGGTGTTGACCATGGTTGTAGATGAGAGCCTTCATCAAAAGCCCGGTAAAATTCTGCTACTGAGGCATGTTTGTCAGATGACTGTCTCTTTAGAGTGAGTAAGGAGGAACCTGTAGTAGTTTCTTCACTTTGCATTTAAATAGGGTTGTTCCAGGACCAGGGGAAGGAGCAAAGCCAGGTTTCAGCACCTGTTCTTTGCCCAAAGCCCATGTGCATAGACTGGTCAGGCTGCTGTTATGTGGAATGGACACTAGCTAAGTCCTGACTGCCCAGTCTTTACAGAATCACAGAATTGTTAGGATTGGAAGGGACCTCAGAAGATCATCCAGTCCAGCCCTGCTGCCAAGGCAGGATCACCCTGAGCAGGTGACACAGGAACATGTCCAGGTGGGGTTTGAATATCTCCAGAGAAGGAGACTCCATGAGCTCCTTGGGCAGCCTGTTCCAGAGCTCTGCCACCCTCAATGTAAAGAAGTTCTTTCTCATGTTGAAGTGGAATTTCTCATGTTTTGGTGATGACCATTAATCCTTGTTCTGTCACTGGGCACCACTGAGAAGAGTCTGGCACCATTCACTTGGCACCCGCCTTGGAGATATTTATATGTATTGATGAAATCCCCTCTCAGTCTTCCCTTCTCTGGACTAAACAGGCCCAGCTCTTGCAGTTTCTCCTTCTCTCTTGTCATAAGGGGGATGCTCCAGACCCCAAATCATCTTAGTGACTCTCCACTGGACCCTCTCCAGTAGCTCCTTGTCTTTCTTGTACTGAGGAGCCCAGAACTGAACAGAGCACTCCAGATGTGGCCTCACAAGAGCTGAGTACAGGGGACAATCACCTCCCTTGACCTGCTGGCCACACTCTTCCCTGTGCCCCCCAGTATCCCACTGGCCCTCCTGGCTGCGAGGGCACTGCTGGCTCATGGACAGCCGTTTGTCCACCAGGACCCCCAGGTCCTTCTCCTCAGAGCTGCTTTCCAGCAGGTCAGTCCCTAGCCTGTGCTGGTGCCTGGGGTTATTCTCCCCAGGTGCGGGACCCTAAACTTGCCCTTGTTGAACCCCATCAGGTTTCTCTCTTCCCAACTCTCCAGCCTATCAAGGTCCCTCTGAGTGGCAGCAAAACTTTCAGGTGTGTCAGCCATTTCCCCCCAGCTTTGTGTCATCTGCAAACTGGCTTAGGGTTCATTCTGTCCCTTCATCTGAGTTGCTGATAAACAAGCAGAGTAAGACCGGACCCAGTACTGATCCCTGGGGAATGCCACTTCTACAGGCCTCCAACTGGATTCTACTCTGCTGATCACAACCCTCTGAGCTCTGCCATTCACAGCCAGTTCTTGATCCAACCCACTGTCTGTTCATCTAACCCACATTTCCTGAGTTTGCCTACAAGGATGTTTCGGTGAGAGTGTAAAAAACATTGCTGAAGTCAAGGTAGCAGAGGACTGCCCTGGGGACTTGATACTTGAGATATTGTGGATGTTTAGCCAAGAGATATGGGAACTCAGAATATCCTGCATCCTCTATCCAGGTTTGATTCAAACAGGTCAGCAGTACAAATAAGGTCACACACATTTTGTTTCCTTCTGTTCCCTTTTCTCTCCACTAGCAAAACTCTCTGAGTAGGATGTTGAAATGAAAGCCTATCAGCTGTTGTGAATTTATATGTAGTTCCAGTCAGGCAACTGTCTTGATTATTGTGGTTGGGTTTCTCTAGTTGAGTTTTGGTTTGTTTTGGTTTTGGGTTTTTTGCTTGGTTGGATTTTCTTTTTTTTTTAATTCTGGGGTTTTCATAAAAGGGATTAATTTTGGCTCGCTCAGAGATGTTACATGTGTTGAAAGGACAGATGGGATTGACAGCACAGCCCACCCTGCAAAAACTACCCCACAACAGAAAAATTCATCTCAGTTGTTCCCAATAACTATTATTCTGCTTTGTCCTTGCACATCCCTTACCACAGCTCTACTTTCCCTGAAGTGTTCTTCACATCCCATCAGTGTTCTTCTCATCCCATCTCAGTCTGCCAATGAGAGCCTTGGGAAGGAGCCCCAGTGCCCTCACAGGGGTTCCCCAGGTTCTGTGCACCCAGGCCTGCCAGGCATGGAGTTTCTAATCACACACAGCTGAGAGTGGCTCTCCACATATTAATCTTTCACATACTTCACACGTCAGACTGTGCTGTGCAAACCAAAGCTGTGCCCCATGCTGCTGTTCACCAAAGGATTTATCACATGCAGGCATCTTAGTGCAAGTGCCAACACGAAGTGCTGTGCTGTGGTCCCTGAGGCAGTGCCACCCGTTTCCCTTCCATGGTGGATCTCCACAGGGTTGCCCTGCATGCTTACAGCAAAGCAGGAGGGAAGCCAATACTTATGTGCTGTGGCACACTGTTGAACAGCATTAAACAGGCAATGTTAGAGACTTTCTGCCTACACAGAGCAGAAAGGAGGTGTTCGCATTCCCAGAAGCATGTATTTGTCAGAGCTGTGGACAACAAAACCCCAGTTGTAACTGTATCTCCAGCTGTGGAAATCCTCTCTAACAGGCCTCTGTCTTTTCCCAGCAGCTGCCTTGTGTTCCAGTTGTGAAAGGGAAGGACCAAGGACTTTACTCCACTGACAAGGCCCCTCCAACGTGGCTTTTATGGAGGTACTAGGCTTTCAGTGCCACAGCCAAAAGTCCTGAGCAGTCATGTGCAGGGTGAGTTCATGTGCAGCCAAAATCTAAGATGCTGCTCACCCACTCCTAAGCTGCTTGCTGCTCTGGGCTGTTGACTCCAGTCATGTTAGTCTCTTAAGCATTTATTCAAAACAAAAAGACACCCACAACACAAACAAATATTGCCTCAAAATTTCTTTTCTGTCCCTACACCTTGGGTTTCTCATCAGCCAAGCACCTCTGGGCGTCTACAGCCAACATGCAGGGACCAAGGCAGAAATGGAAACAGTGGATCTGTTTCCCCCTTTTCCTTTTAACTCCCACTTCTTATTTTCTCCACAGAGAATAATATGTTGATTTCCATGGCCGAGGTTCAGCAGCAGGTTTTCTTTAATCTCATCTTGTGCCCAGCCACCCAAAGATCTATGGACAAACCTTGCTCAACATCTGCTGCGCACAAATGGTGACAAACCAACTTGTGCCAAATGAGCAAGCCTGAACAACTGCAGACACTACACTGCTTTCCAGTGCTGTCCCTGTGACCACAAACTCGGCTTTCTCAGGTGATGACCCCATACAAACAGCCTTTGCAGGTCAGCAAAAGCTTAAGACCAAGAAGGGCTATTACGGGAAGTTCTTCAGCCTCCAAAGACAGCAACTTTCAGGAGTTTTTCTCTATTAGGAAAAGTTGAGCTCAAGTCTTCCTATCTTGACAGATAAAACCAGCTCTCAGGGCAACAGGTGTAGGGTCTTCTGAGTATTTGGAACCTCGTGTCTTCCTGCTGGTGAGCAATACACCAACATGCAATACTGGGTGCACATTTGCTGTGTGAGTGGGGCTGGGTCAGGCTCTGCATCACCAGTGGTCTTTGCAACAGACATCAGCAAATACAACACACTGCAGTGGTAAAATCAGAGGTCTAAAAAAGGCATAGGTGATTAAAGTTTTGCCATGTATGAGATTTTGCCTTCGTGAGATTAAGTCTGATACTTAAGGCCCATCTCTAATGGATAGCATCCTTAAATCTTCAGATGACAATGATGTCATGCAGAAAGAGTGGTGCTTTGGGCAATAGATTGAACATCCCACTGAGTTACACCTTAACCTAGTATCACACTGAAAATGTGTCCTCAGTACCCTGCAAGTGGGGAGGACAATGGTGTTACACTGAATGGGAGAGACAGATGGTGAAGGAACAGGGCTATTCCTCATGACAACCCAAGCTTTTCATCAAATGTTGAGAGATAGATAACAGGTCCTTTGGGATGACCCTCTGTCCCCCCATCAGGCAAAACAAATGGAATTAATGTCCACAGGCCTATTTCTCAATCTGAAAACAGAAAAACAACTTCAGAAAGTTAGTCACCTATGTGTGTCCTACCAAACATACCCAGCATGGACCTGCAGAAATCACAGCCAGGCCACAGCTTTCACTTCAGTCCTGATAGGCAAGCTGAACATTTTGGGGAACCATCTGAATCATAACAGAGGTAATGGCAGAATAGGACACCTTTCGTTATCAAGTCTGGGAATCCTCAAGCTACAGAGGCACTGAAGGGCAGGTGACATTGCTACTGAGGTGTAAATGCATGGCTACAGAAAATAAAACCAAAATTAAAAACAGTTTTTAGCTGTGATGTTTATCTCTTTTTAAAAAATGACACAGACATTTTCTTTTTTGTTGGTTTTTTTGGTTGTTGTTGTTGTTTTGTTGTTTGGTTTGGTTTTTTTTAATTATGAAATCAATTATAAAGCTTTTTGACTTCAGGAAATAACCTGTGAAATGATCAGTAAGAAATTGCAGAGAAAACTTCAAACACAACAAAACCACAGAATTTTTGCCAAACATTGGCTGGAAGAGGTCTTTGGAGCACAGACAGTACAACTTCCAGCCCACAGCAGGGGCAACTAAATGAGGTTGCTCCAATGCTGGAAGATCTCCCAGGGTGGAGGTCTGGGCCCCATCCCCACAGTAAACACTCAGGCAAGAAAATAAACCCCTGATCTGGAAATGTCCTGTATTGCAACTTGGGCCTGTTGCCTTTGAGGCTGTCCCTGTGCCCTTCTGAGAAGAATTCACCTCCATTATCTCCATGCCTCCCCTCCTAGGAGATGACTGCAGCCAAAAGGTGTCTGATGCTCCCTCATCCCCAGGCTGAAACAAGGCACAAATCTTAGGTGATAACAGAATGTTAACTTAGGTGATAACAGACTGTTCATGATTGCACAAAAGTCAGATGGGCAAGGACTTGCTGATGATCTCTGCTAACCTAATTGCTCAATCAGCAATTTATAGTAATTTATTCAGATGACAATACAGTCACTCACTAAGCAACTGGACAATTATCCCTGGTGTGAAGTGCACCAGGATTAGTCAAAAAAAAGAAACGCCTCCTGTGGTAGCACAGATTCTTTCCCATGGGAATTTTTCTCTTCTTCTCCCTGTGTTCTATAAATAAAGATAAGGTTTGGATGTTATTGAAACTGTCTCTGGAAAGATGGACAGTTCTACCTGGCCTATGGGCCTAGGGGGAGGTTTTGAATTGACCCAATCTGGAGAAACTTTTAAAAGTCTATATAAGTTTTAGAATTAAATAATAAAATCAGAATTCCGCCTCACCCGATCCGGTCTGGTTCCTGCACTCGGCTAGCGCTCAACAGCGACAACCTCCCCCTGAAGATCTTGCAGACTCAAGGAATTTACTTCCTGAAGGAGCATAGGACTCATGGGATGCACAGGGAAAAGCACTTCAGGATGCAGTAAAACTTACATCATATGTTTAAGGGGATTGATGGAACATACAAGTCATTACATAATACTTAGGGAAGAGACAAAAGGACAGGAAAAGGAAAGACCAAGATGGCTCAGAAAGGAATAAACACGGGAAAGCAGAGGAAAAAGTGGAGAAAAAGTGCTGGCTCTATATAAACAGGCCTCTAGTGTGTGTATTTCTCTGTGTGAGTCCTTCACTTCATCACAGCTGAGTGCCCCATCCTCTCATTAAACCCTACTTCTTTGTGAGTAGGGTCTACTTCTTGGTAGATGTGTGTGAACAGCAGTGACCTTCAAGCTGGACTCATTCGTAAGGAAAGAGTCTAGAAGCTGGAAATCTCCGGGGTTCTCTTGTCTAGGTGACAGCAGCAGAGCAGGCCACTGGGATCTGGGCCAGGTACTGGATAAACTGTCCATTCAGAACCATGTGTGGGGGGATGTTTTCTCCTTGAACACTGATGAGCTGGGCAACAGGATCAGGCTGTCAGGGCTGCTCAGCAGTCCATGGGCATCATCCTGCACCATCACCAGCCAGGGGTATGTGCCCAGCCTGTACTGCAGGTTGTCAGCAGCCCATTTCTCCAGTGCTCCCTCCAAAGGGTGGTCCTCCTCTCCAGCGTATACACCACTCCTCCTATTTGGTAGCATTTCCAGATTTGCTCTGGTCTCTCCCCTCATCCAGCTTAAGAACGATCCTAAAGTGCTTTGTCCTAGTATTACATCACTTCTTCTCAGCCAACTAAGACCCAGATCACTGAAGTCAGAACCCAGAGATCTAGTCCACCTTTAAGCTCACTTATTTATTAGCTCAGCATGTGGCTGCCAAGTACACTCTGCTGAAGGCCTTGCTAAAGTTGTCCAGCATCCAGTGCTCTTCCCTTCTCTACACAGTCTGTCATCTCTTAAGAGAAGAAATCAGGTACCAATGGGCCAGGCACAAGTTGTCCTGCAACCTCCCTCTCAGTCATTTTCCCTCCATCTAGTTCTTGACTAAGTCGCTCTAAATATTATCTGCCTGTGGACTGAAGAGAGGCTGTTTCCCAGACTTTCCTTACTTCTGCTGGATGGTGCAATCCTAGCCTCACAAACACCCCCTGATCACAGTCTTTCACAGTTAGGAGAGTGGGAGGCCTATAATGACATCAGCCAGCTCCTTCTCCTGCCCCACTGATCAGTGGGATCACAGCTTTTTTCCCTTCCTTCTGCTGGTGAAGCATTCAGGGAAACCTTGATTTTTCAGAGGAAGCCCCTTCATGGTAACTTGCAATGGTGGCCTGTCCTCCTGCAATTACGCAGTTGTGGAGCTAAATTTTGTTTAGTCTGCAAATGCCTTATGTGAGGGATTCCAGAAACTGCCCTGATCCTTACAGAGAGAACCACGGAGGAGCAGTGGCCTAGTACACATGCCCAGCCTGCTGGAAAGGCTGGGGTTCATGCTGTGGATTTTCTGCTGGCTTATGTAGAGGCAAGGAAAATGCAAGCTTTTTTTCCTAGAGAGCAGCAATAGATATATAGTATCTGAAATACGAAGGGATTTAATATTTTTTTCTTAAACCTGAATTCATTTACAAGAATGAAGCTCAAACTTCACCACTGTGAATCCGTGGGACCACACTGGACATCAGTTCCAAGCTTTGAGCTGTGCTGACTGATGGTGATCTAGTGAAATCTAGCAGAGCAAACTGTTGACCACAGTAGCTGGCTGAACCTGTCTCTGACCAGCAGTAAAAGTGCTGAGCGGAAATATTTAACATGGCAAAAATTTATCCAAACAGAGAAGACATCCCTGCTCAGAAGGCATTTAAGGAGGAGTTTGTACCTGTGCACACGGTACTACTGAGGAAGCTGCAGCCCAGGCTGATCCCACACTGGAGGAGGAACTACAGATGACTTGGACAGAAGAAACCAGTATGCTCAGAATGGCAAAAAACATCCTCAGTAGTAGTCCTGCGTCCCACGTCACTTGTCTCCTTGTCTGAGGGTTCGAAACATGCTGAACATGACAAGAAGTGAGGTGGAACAACTAACTAGTGAGATAAGAATTTGTGTTCAGCATTTGCTTTCTCTCTACATTCAGATCAAATGCCAAAATTTATGTAGATTTAAATTATTATAACATAATCCCCCAGTTAAAGCCTGTTTCCCTGCAGCAAGAACTAATTCATTTCTTCACTGCTTCAGCTTTGCATTCCTAGACTCATAAGCTCATGAAGGTAAAATATTATTTCATTTGCCCACATCCAAAGGGAAAGGGTGAAAAAGAATAAAAATGTCAATTCTGAAGTTGAAAGCACCATGTTTCTTTCACATATCATGCAAACTCATGAGACACCTTGAGATAGAGATGCAATCTCTTCTTCTTCATCCATCCTTTCCTGGTCTTGAAGACCTAAATAACAGTTTTCCCAAGACATTTATTTTATCCTGGATCCAGTCTAGACATCTTTCAACTTCAGAGGAGAAAAGGGACACTGATTGTTTAACTAAGTAATCTGAAAAAATGCAATCTTAATACACATGCAGTAGTGTAGATTCCACTATTTGATAAAAGAGATATACTAGAAGGAAAAAAAAAAAAGCCACACCAACAAACCAGAAGGAAGGAATAAAAGATCTTGTGAATGTCATCCCACATTGCTTTAGAATTCTCTATACCAGAAGCAACTTCTGCTCTATCCCCTCCACCTCTTTATTAGCACCCTTTCTCTCTGACTCAAATATCTTATAAACATACTCAGTATGAATTATAGGGAAGACTGCTTACCAATTAACCATATAAGTAAACAGAGAATATGTTGACAATGCCAACATGGCTGCTAGCCAGCAGGTAACCAAACAAAAATCGAGATTTGTGAAAATGGTAGATGCACATTCACAAATACAAACTGCTTTAAATAACCAAAGTTGGCAGTAAAAAGTGATTTATTAGAAGTATTTCATTTTCAATCTTCCAGCAGGTCACAGTAAATGACATTAAGATCCAGTAATCTCTCCTTCAGATAAAGAGCAATATGTTGCCAATGTATTGAAAATTTTGGTTGTTTTATAGCTGAAAAAGTATTTCATTATTAGTAATCAAGATGGCCTATTATTAATGTATAAAAACTAAAGGCCTACATTTTGAGATTTGCATTGTCTGAAACATGAGAGAACAAGTGCATCAGTAATTTTAACAACTGTTCTGTCAGCTATATAGGTCTTGAAAGCTTTCTTTTTCCATACTTATAGTAAAATTTAAAACTTCTCTGTATGCTTCTCTTCTAATATACCTTGAACACATTTCGACTAATTCATATTAGCTACCAACATGGACAAAATTATGAGGCAAAAAACCCCCACATGAATACTGATAGTATAGTCATTAACATGTATCTTCTTGACAGAAGCAAGGAAAACAACATTGTTAGAACTTAATTACAGCACATTCAAGTGAGATGGCTAGACAAGTCACTAGGGGTATTGTGATGCAAACTGCAAACACACCTTTTACACCTTTTATTCTGCTGGTAACTTCGTCCATTAAACTGTTTTTCTCTTCACTGCTCACAACCCTCTACCCATGTGTGGAAAACATGATCAAATGTTCAGTGTGGCTGCCACCGACCTGATTTATCATTTATACATTGATAAGAAGAAACGACATTTTAGCAGTGAATGGACTTCATAGAAGATTCATTACTCTGTTAGACGATAAGTGTTTCTTATTCAGTGTCTGAAGTGAAGATTGAAATCCATTACAAATAATGACTGCACTCATCTTACAAAGAAAATGCTGCTTTTAAATAGAAATGCTTGCTGCCTATGCAAAATAAACAAAATCTCTTACGTGGGATGTCTGTACAATAACAATTTAATAATAATTTCAATGCATCCATTAGAAACACAAAAACTCCCTGAGGCTAAGGGATGCAGGATCTTGTGAACAGCACTGAGAAATCCTGCACATTTTTAGGATTCTGTAGTCTAAGAAGGTAAAAAAATTGTATGCACATAAGATTTTTTCTGTGCCCATGAGGCACTGGTCTGTATTTATATTAAGATGTATATTTTTAAATTCAAAACATGTAATAGAACCATTCTTTGGAAAGTGCTATAATGACAGCTATAGAACAAAAGGTATCCATGAAAAACCAGTTTATTTCAATTCAACATTTTTAAAGCAAACTCAGTTTTAACACAGGACAGACCTTTCAGACAGATGTTGACTAAAATAAACAACCCTTTTAACAATTTACTCTTCAAAATCTGCACAACAAATCAAAGCTGGTATTTTCCTTCTTCCATTCCAGTGGCACACTGGACATTGCAATGCAGAACCACACACCACATAATTATTTTCAGTCTTGCACTCTGTAAGAGTGGTTCTGATCCATTGCTGTGAAGAACAGGCAGACAGCGGCTGCGATGAACACATGCACTCCCTCATACAGCAGCTTTGGCGAGAAGACACTCCATATGAACAGGTGGTAGCGCAGACCTGTTACCAAAACAACGTAGATGGCAACTGGAACTGAACGCATTAGAGCGTAGCAGAAACAGCCATGACCCACTGCTGCAGAATTCCTGGTAACAAAAACAGAGGAGTTCATTCTCAGGCAAACTCAGAAAAGACATTGGAGTTCCTCCACTCTTTAGCATTATTTCACAACACAAGGAGTATTCAGAGATCTCCACTTTGTGTTAGAAAATGGAATGTTAATGCAACGATGAACTAATAAAGTTTGTTCTTGTCACCTCTATATATCCTATAATGAGTATGTCAGGTGTAAGCATAGCAACTGCCATTGCAATAAAGGCGCCCAGTAGCTCACCTCACACTTAGATGGTTCTGTGCTTTAATATATTTTATTCTAATTGTCAAAGCCTCCATTAAGCAGTTTCAAGACAGATTTGTCTCCTGTTGCCCTAACAGTGCCTTTCCACAGAACCTGAATGGTAAGAGGAAGAGAGGACTTCAGTACTCTTCACAAAGCTTCCTAGCCCATTTGAGGGATAATCAGAGGGAGTCTGCACCCCCCTTTGTAAAGAGCATAAAACTTGTCAGAGTACACTGCGACCCATAGCCAGCAACACTGTACAAAACAACTTAAAAATGGTGCTATTGGAAAACTTTGCAAAGCTAACTAACATAGCATTCTCCAAAGAATACCATATTCTCAGGCTCGCAGGAGTGATACACTGCATTCCTGTCAAAGCCACTTAGCTCAGCTGGGTCCACTGCATCCCAAGAAATGTCTGCCCCATATGTAACCCACATGGTCCAAATTTGCCACATTGATGTATTTTGGTGGGTGACAAGAGTCAGATGAAAATGGAAGTGAAAAGGTTTTCTGCACTTTGATTGTCCTCCCTCTCCTGAGGCACCAACTCAAAGCAATGATGCTGCATTGGCACTTGTCCAATTTCCCCCAAATTCATGTGCAGAGACTAATTCACACCAAATTCAGATGTTTACCCCTTCAGACAAAAGGAAGGAAAAAACGATTTCACTGGAATAATAAGCAGAACATTTTCCTCTCCCATCAAAATATTTTACATCACCAGTTCCCAGAAGAACACACTGGCAAAGAGCGGAAATGTTTTACAGCAAAATCCTGATCTGAGAATCAGAACTGCACCTCCCAGTTTTTAATTCTAATCTTGTTCCAAGTAATAAAAATTTAACATGGCTAGCACTTCTGCAAGATGTTAATTAGTCACTTATGACTAAGTAAGCTACAGAATGAAGTATTTTACATAAACCATTAAACTTCTTATTCTTGAAATAAAAATAACTAGGATATAGCCCTGTTTCCCAGTGACGTCAAGATTTAAATTCCCAAGGCTTTCAGTAGAAGGCAGAACAGGTCATGAAAGCAGTTTTAAAATCAAGAGCAGCAGGCACGAATGACTGAAAAACATACATTCAGTTCACAGAAAACTATTTCCCTTGCTGCTTAGCCAAGGAAACTGAGACTTGGGAGTGAACTAGACTGCTCCCTGCTTCTGCATAACTATCTTAGTCTTCAGTGAGCTTGTGTAAATAATCAGCTTTATGTTTAATAACTGATTTTGTTGACAAGGATTAAACAAAGTGCAGTCCACTCAGTCTTAGCTGTTTTCATGCTGATACGAGTAAAACCAGTATTTGTACTAAAAATAGTATTTGTAATAGTCAGATGACCACTGAATAAACAGAGGAAATGGGTTTTCAATCAGACAGACAAAAAGGCATTTTTTAAACCATTTTCTAGAGTTAAAAAATGCACTTGATAGACCATATACATGAATCCCCAGGTCAATGATACAATTCTTTCTGTATTCTGGTATCATAAAAATAGCTAACTGGTTTTACTTGGAAGATACCTTTACTTACAAAAGCTCACAGCACTCACTTCAGCTCTCAAGATAACATCACACCTATCTTCAGAGGGAAAACTTGGACAATTTCACAGTATAATGCAGTGGTGCAATTCAGAGAAAGTAACAAAAGCACACTGTATCCACAAAGTTGAACTGTTAGTGGGATTCAACAGCAGAAAAATTGGGTTTATTTCAGAGCTGGTGAAAGCGTTCACACATGCACTGTTGAAGACAGAGCACTGGAATGACTGAGCACAAGCAGTTAGACCTACTTGGCCATTCTGATCCTAAGGCAACAACTTAGCTCTTCAAGCACATCATTCTTTCCTCTTGCTTCAGCCAGGGACAAAATTTGAACAGCTAAGAATAATGACTTTGTGTGCTCCTTCTCCTCATCCTACAGACACAGTGCCCACAGCATCTCCAGGCCACGAGGCAGGCAGTGGCCAAGGATTGGGCAGCTACTGATAACATGACCATGACAATCCAGCTAGTTCAGCCGGTTTCTGAGTTATTCCAAGTGAATTCACCAAGGGAAGAGAAAGCTGGCTGTGGGATGCCACTCATGTATCCTCATGTTTATGATCTGGATCAGCCAGTAATGAATAACCTTGCAAATTCTCAGTGCTGTTTCAATAAAAATAATGGAAGACTACAGGACACGTCTAAAGTATCAATCTGTAACTAGTCCATACTGAACTGTCTCTTCAGCAATTAATACCTTTCAATATTTAAAGGAGAAGAGCATAGAGAGATACAAACTGCACACACTACCTCCACATTCTGACAAAAAGAGCCCACTACTAAGGCCTCTGCACAATGCAGGAATAACAAAAAGGAATACTCAGCCTCTGATATTCAGCTCATTTGGGAAGTTAGCTTATGGGGACTTGTCGCTGTTGAGCGCTAGCCGAGTGCAAGAACCAAACTGGATCGGGTGAGGCGGAATTCTGATTTTATTATTTAATTCTAAAACTTATATAGACTTTTAAAAGTTTCTCCGGATTGGGTCAATTCAAAACCTCCCCCTAGGCCCATAGGCCAGGTAGAACTGTCCATCTTTCCAGAGACAGTTTCAATAACATCCAAACCTTATCTTTATTTATAGAACACAGGGAGAAGAAGAGAAAAATTCCCATGGGAAAGAATCTGTGCTACCACAGGGACTTGAAAGAGAAATCCATATGTGTTACAGATGACAAAGCATATCCAAACTTCGTGTGAGATCCAGGAAAAAACAATGTCTTTGGAGACTTCTGAAGCAAAGAACACTACAGACTGAAATCATTAAACATGCCATAATTAGAATGCAAACATTAAGTATGGTCTAGAGAACATATCGGCTTTAAACAAAAATTGCCTCTTTTAATGGAAAATATTTAATACATAGAAAAATATGGCCAAGAAACTGTTGTATTAACCAGGTTACTGCTTCTTTGGATATCCTAAACCCTAATTGTCAATGTTTCGTCAACGAATCTTTCACCTTTCAATCCGTCTCTAAGGTGCCGCTAAAATGAGTAATACAAGGCTTGCAAAATGAAAAAATTATGCCAAAAAAAAAGAAGAAAAATAACTCTTTTCTTGTGAAAACATGTCTCCTAGTTATATAGAATACTTGGCAGCTGGTGGCAACAAGTTTTGTAGCTTAAAAATAAAGCAAAAAATCTCCAGACAGCCCTACAAATGCATCCACAAGGAATTTTAAAATACACTGGCTTACAGTGTTCCAACCCTTATTCCAATACACCATATCAAATAAAAAGTTTAGAAATATGCAAGCATGTGAGGGAGGAATACCCTAGTATTGTTGCTTTCCTGGGGTTGGAGGAGGAGGGTTGTGTCTGGAGGGTTTCAGTATGAAATGTGCTGAATCCTTTCAATGCAAGTTACCCTCTAGCATTTCTGCCCTTCCATCTCCCCTTTCCTGGATGAATATCACTGCCTAAGTTATCTCCTACTGGAGATACTGAATTTGCCTATTTGAAGGCAATTTTTACTGTATTAACATTTTCTACAGTATTAAGTGTCACTTTTCTTTCTAGGTACTCTGCAGTTTCAAAGATCTCCCTGTTTAGTGCCCTCTGAAAAATACTTGTCATTTTGTTAATCTGCCCTGTTCATACTAATGAAGGGTTGCCCTCAGAAACAAACTCTGTACCACTCCAAATGTTTCCAACATCTTAGAGTATCTGCAATGTGTAAGAAATTTCTCTGATCTAAGCAAATATCAACCAGTGCAGCAGCAAGAACAAATTTGCTATGTCTCTCCCACATGTCCCACTCTCACCTAGTATAATTCTACAAGACTATTTTAGATCATGGAACACAATCCTGCATTGTCATGGAAAAACATTGTATATTTTTAGCAGTTTCAAGGGAACCAAGAGTCCTCTGGAAATTTACATGATCAACTCTGGTAGAGATTACCAATCAGAACAACATTTTTAATGCTATGAAGTCACAATTTTTGTCACCACACCCTACCAATGGATAGATGACAAAAATGGTGGTTGCCAACAAGATAAAAGGGCTGTAAAGTATATTCTGCTACCATGGAAATTATGGAACTTGGGGATGACTGATTTTTCTCTGCCCTCTGCATTCTCTTTCCCACTAAGAAAGGCAGAGAAGGTACAACTAGCCAAGCAAGGTCACGTCTGTGGCAGTAAATTATAGGGGACTGTAGCACATGTGGACGGTAGGAAGGATTCAGCAGGCTCTCACAAAGATTTAGCTGTAAAAAGCTATTAGGACTTGAAACTTAAATTCTCTTCATTTCAGCACCAAGAGTAGGAAAAATAGAATTGTATCAATGTTTTTTCATGTTCTCACTTCTGGCATAATCAGTTGCACTGTAAGCTTCATGTCAGCAAAATAAGCTAAAAAAAACCAACCAGCCCACGAACCAACAAACGAACGAACCAACCAACCAACAACAAACCAACCAAAAAAACTCTACCAAAACCAAACAAGCCTACTCCTGTTGACATTGGCCCAGACTTTATTGCAACAAGATATAACTAAACCATCCTAACAAGCAAAACACAAGTTTTAAGTACTTCAAAGCCCACCATCCGGCAATTTTCTGTGAGTATTCTTCCAAAATTCACTTAACACTTCGGAAGGCTTCCAGTACGAAAAAAACCCAAAGCATTTTACGCTGGTGTCATACATGCAAGGAATAACAAGGAAATTTATAGCTTGATTTTCTGTTAAGATGCATCTGCAGGCTTTCCTGCCCATCTTTGTAAACAAACAGTTATTCTTTATGATCTTTGCTAAAGGTGTAAAGAAAAATTACATCCGACAGTTGTTACTGACAGATGGGATCTGAAGAAATTTAACAGAGGCTGTTAGTGTCCAAGTTATTAAATTAAATTCAGACTTAACAGGTTAAAATATACCAGTATAACAAGACACAAGGCATTTCTGGAAAGGTGAAGCACAATTTATTTAAGTATAGGTAGCAAACTGGCCAACAAGGCCACAAAGGGTGGTAATCTGTGTTTTTTACTCAGCATGGCAGCCAGTCACAAGTAGGGTCCCACAGTGAATGCTACTGAGCCCCAAACTGCTCAACATTTTCATAAATTATCTAGATGGTAGGTTTGAAAGCACCTTCACTGATGTGCTGTTGACACTAAACTGGGTGTCAAGGTGGAAACATCAGAAGGGAGAGCTGTCTTACAGAGAGATCTGGTCAGGCTAGCGAGACCTGTATGAAGCTTAACAAAGACAAGTGCAAAGTCTTGCAGCCTGCTCACAATGTCCAACGGGCCCAGTATGGGCTAGGATGCATGTGGCTGGGGAACAGTGTTGCTGAAAGGGACCTGGGGGTGTTGGGGGACAACAAGCTAAACACGAGTCAGCAGAGCACTGCTGCAGCAACAGGTAAATCATGTCCTGGGCTGCATCCTCAGGGGCATGACTAGTAGGGAGAGATGTGATATCCCACTCTATTGAGTGCTAGTTGGGCCATGCCTTTAGTACTATGTTCATTTCTGGTCCCCACCCTTCCAAAAAGACATGGACACACTGCAGATGCTCTCAAGAAGGACTGGAGGGAATGAAAGAGCTCTGTAAGGTACAACTGTAGGAGTTAAGTCTCTTCTTTATGGAGAAGGCTTAGGGAGACTTGATCACAGCATTCCAGTACTTAAGTACGTAAAGGTGGCTACAAAGGATGGAGGTGCTCTCCTCACCAGGTAGTACATGGAGAAAACACAGGGCAATGGAGGGTACAAGTTGCACTGGGAGAAGTTTAATCTCAGTATAAGAAAGACATGTCCTACAGTGAGACCAATCAATCATGGATACAGTCTTGCCAGGGATGTGGTAGAGGCCTCATCACTGCAGATTTTCAAGACAAGACTGGACAGCATGCTAGATGATCTCATGGAGGCTCCTGTTCCCAGAAAAGGTTGAACCAGCTGATCTTTTAAGGGCATCTCCAACCTGGGGTGCCTTCTGTGGTTCTGTGAAGCAATGCTCACTCTTCTGCACTGAGGGCAGAGTCAATTCTTTCTTGTATTTTTCCACTACAGTAACTATTTTTAAACTTGTGACTTAAATAAAATAACAGCTCTCTCCTCATATTACTCCTGCCATCCCAGTAACATACACATTCAAGAAGAATTTGTTAACTTCAAGAAAAGGGGTGAGAAAACAAAATAAAAAAATCCTAGATAAATGCAGAAGGACAGTATCTCATGTACAGTCCTATCCACAGCTACCAGAACCAAGCAGTCAGTTGTGTTGGCCATGGAACAGAGGAGAAAGAAAACTAATGGTGAAAAAGGAAAAAAACCTGTAAGAATAGTAGGACTAGGCCAATACCAGCAAAAGTACAGGTTACATCTAGAAGAATTGCTACAATAAGGAAGTCTACAAATATGACTCTCTCTTTCCAGAAGTGATCCTCTGAATGACTCTACTTCTGCTTGAGCAGCAGCATAAACCACTCAGAGACCAACATCATCATGCAGCTCTTGCTAATTTAAGACAGGAAACAAAGTTGGTACTATGCTCCAATCTGTTTCAGAATAAAGAGGAAGGAATATGCAATATGCAAAGTACTGAAGAGAAAGGGGGGAAGGGATAATTTCTTCAGTGCCCTGTGTATACTTTATGCATTATATCAGAATATTGCTCCCAACTTTCTTCACAGCTTTTTCCAGCACCATGCACAGCATATTCATCTTCAGAGACACTTTATTCCTTGTGGTGCAATGAGATGTCTTCCGGGATTACACAGGGATACTCTTATTATCCAAGCATCATACACACTTTTTACCTTGGCAAGTTTATGGGAGTGTTGGACTTCCTAGTAATTTACTTTTAAGCAAATTACTTTTAAGCAAATTACTTTTAAGAACAATACTCAGCATTAGGATAAAGACTACAGAGCCCTACATACTTTCTTTTGAAAACAAAATTAATTACAGCATGATCTGTAAACCCATAGCCTAAGATGTCTGCAAAGGATGAGACGATGCTAATACCATTACATGTAAAAGGAACAGTAAACAAAAATGTTTTCATCTTGGGAAGTAATTAATTGCAAGACAAATTTGATTTTTGATTAAGATACCTTGATTTAGTAGTTGCAGACCCTCTTCCTCTCTGGACTCTAGCTGAGAAGACAGACAAATCAGCACAGGATTTTTTATGCCATAGTTTTGGTGATACTGTAATTATAATCCTGGCTCTGAGACAGAACACATAAAGTAAAGAGACAGGATACAACTTTCAGAAGATTGCAGATGTTAATTTGCACTTTGAGTATGGGGACGGACAGACGTACGGAAGGAAGGAAGGAAGGAAAAGAATGAAAAAGAATGGAAAAGAACGGAAAAGAGGCAAATAAAAGGTGGAAAGAATGTGCATGAAGGAAACTACAGGTGCAATGGAAGTAAGACAGGAGAGTGGAGAAACTGGGCAAGTGAGAGGGTGGGGGAAGAGCACTGGAGGGAGAGAGGGAAAGTCAGATGAGCAAAGGTTGGCATGAGAGGAGATGACATGGAGGCAAGGCAGAGAAAGAAGGGAGTGCAGAATACAGGGAGAGAGGGACAGATAGGAAGACAGTGAGGCAAGGAAAAGAATGGACGGCTGTGGGTGGCATGACATTGAGTAGAGGGAGTGTGAAAGTGATGAGGGGACTGAGAGGGAAGGAGAAGAGAAAATGGGATTGAAAAAGAAGGCACTAAAGAGGAAGATACAAAGGTGTAGTGAAACAGAAATGGCAGAAGGAGCAAGCAAAGACAACAAGATTTGCAAAGAAAAGAAGGAAAGTGACAATGAGAATTTCAGACATTTGGAAAGCAGCATGTGGGATAGACAGACTGACTGAGATGCAAAGAAACATAAATAGAAGCAGGGCAAAGAAAGCCAGAGTGGAATTGGGAGAGAAAAAAGAACAGATAGAAAAGAGTGAGAAGGGAATAAAGTGAGTCAGGCAGAGGGGAAGAAAAGCAAAGGTAAGAGAGCAAGCAAGAAGGAAAGAAGAGTAAGAGGAAAAGGGCAAGCATAGGCAGAGACTGACAAGGGGCAAACAAGAGAGAAGGACACAGAAAAGAGGTAGCAGGCAAGACAGCAAGTATGACATGAGGTGAAGAAGGAAAATTGCACAACAGAGACATAAAAATGCCCAGAACAGCAAGAAATAGAAGCAAAAGAGGATATACACAGGAGAGGAAAGCCCTCACATGCAAGAAGGGGGAAAGTGCTTGACAGAAAGAACAAAGAGGCACAACAGAGAGGGACCACAAGACAGAAAAAGAGGAAGAGTGCATGTAAGAGAAAGAGACAGCATATGTATGTGCAAGAAAAGGGCTCAAAATTAAGGGAAAGAATACACAAGAGAGCGAAACTACACAAAATCTGTAAGCAACTATAAAGTAGATACATGAGAGAGCATGCATGACGGGGGGAAGAATGCAAGAAAGAAAGTACAAAGGGTAAGCATGAGATACAAGGAAAGTCTGACATAGGGGAAGCATGTAAGAAAAGAAGGGAAAGTGAGACTTAACAAAAGAAAGTCGAAGGCGGACAAAAGGTGAGATGTGTGGCATGTAAGACATGGGAAGTACAGGGGAGAGTGCAGACACAGCAGGAAAACAGGCAAGGAAAAAGGGAAAGCATGATGAGACAGCAATTGTAATAAGGCATGTGACAGAGAAAGGATAAATATGCCATAGAGAAAAATCGTAAGAAGAAAGTGCAGGAAAGCACATCAATGAGCAAGTGATGGTACAAGAGAGAGGACATATTGTGTGCCAGGGAGGAAGGGAAAGCTCACACATTAAAGGAATACTGCATGACAGAAAAGTGGTTAGAAGAGAGAAAGTGGGGAAGAGGAATCAAGAAATTATTGGAAAGCGTGAAGAGGAGAAGGAAGAGATGCACAGGACAGAGGTAAAGTGCATAAGAGAGGAAAGGAAACCTTTCATGATAGGAAAGAAGAGAAAGCGTGCAAGAGGGACCAAAATAGAATCAGACAGACATCCAACCAAGAAGCAATTGGAGGGGGGATATAGGCACAAGAGGGGAACGTATGTTGAATGAGAGACACCAAGAGAGCATAAAAGTGATAAATATTCACAGGAGACACAAGGGATGCTTGAGCAAACAAGAGGTAAAGTGTGTATGAGAAAGTGAAAGAGCCTATCAGAGAGGGAATGTGCATGACAGAGCAGGAAACTGATGAAGAAAAGGCACATGAGAGAAATATGAAAAGTATGAAGGAAAGATGAAAAACATCAGAGAAAAAGAGGGAAAGCATACCAAGGACAGACACTGAATGTGTCTGTGGGCATGTGCATATGGGAAGCAAGAGAGAAAATGAGTGTGCACAAGAGAGAGGAAAGGTGCAACAGAAAGAATGAAAAGATGTCAGAGAGGGGAAAGGCAGAGGAAAATGGATGAAAAAATTAGAGGGAATTTATGTATAGAAAAAAGAAGATTTTTTTTTAGGAATACACATGTGGAAGATCACAAGCATGTGAAAAACAGGAAAGTACACAAGTGAGAGGGAAAGTTTCCAAGTCAGCACAGGAACGAGGAAAATGGCTGCGTAAGGGAGGGAAGGTGTGCCCAAGAGAGGAAAAGTAAAAGCAAGAATGAAAGGGTAAGAATAATTAGAGAGGAAGCAGAAGGCTGTGAGGTGGAAAAAGAGGAAAAATACATGCAGAAGAAGGGGGACACGCTATAGAGAGAGGAGGAAAGCATGCATGCAAGGGAGTGGAAACTTGAGAGATGAGGAAACTAATGACAGAGTATGAGGCTAAGAGGGAGGGGAAGCATACACAAGGGAGAAAAGCATACAAGGGCAAGGAAGGAAAACTGCACTAGAGAAAAGGAAAAGCAGATGCAACAAAGTAAAGGCATGAGAGAGTATTCTAAGAACTGAAAGCATTAACTAAAAGGAAAGCATAAAAAATAAACAGGGATGGAATGTGTGAAAGAGGGACAGAAAGCATGAGCAAAGAGGAGAAGAGGGGAACTGAAAGAGCAAGTGAAGGCACAGGGAAGAAAGAGGCAGTGGGCATGAAATTAGAAAAGTACAAGCAAGAGAGACTGGGATATTGTTCAACTGCAACTAAATGTGGTAAAGGGAAAGCATTAAAGACAATGAAGTATAAAAGAGAAACAAAATGTGTGAGAGAACCCACAAGAAAAGGGGAAAAAAAAAGTAAGGAGTGCAATAGGGATAAGGAAGAGCATATGCAGAAGAGTAGGAGCCAAGGAAAGCATGGTAGAAAAGGGAAGCCCTGTGAGAGAGAGCAAGCAAGTGATAGAGGG
Source organism: Aleadryas rufinucha (assembly GCA_013397815.1). NCBI lineage: Eukaryota > Metazoa > Chordata > Aves > Passeriformes > Aleadryas > Aleadryas rufinucha. The sequence goes on from VZTH01013611.1 coordinate 102,951, forward strand.
AAGTGTGTGAAAAAGTAAAAGAAGGTAAGAGTGTGAGAGATAAGTGTGTCTGATAGGGGGAGCCAAAGGTACAGTAGGTGGGAGGGGAGGGATGCCCAGAGAGAGGTGAAGGGAGTGCAAGGGAGAGGGAAAGACCCCAAGACAGACAAACAGATGGGGAAGGAGCATGTGGGAGTGACAGAACCTGTGTATGCCAGTGAGTGCCAAGGTGCGTGAGAGGCAAGAAGAGTAAGGAAGCAAGAGAGGGAGTGTTAGGGTGAGTTTTGGAGGGAAAGTGAGGGGGCAGCAAGATGAATAAAATTATGGAGGAGAGGAATGCAAAGAGAGAGGGAACTAGCAAGTAGACGGTGAGAGGAGTGCTACTGAGTGAGAGACACACAGGAAGCACAACCAAGAGTGACAGCATGTGCAGGGGGTAAAGTGCAAGTGAGTTACATGAAGCATGCAAAGGAGAAAACTACAAGCTGGCAAAGTGAGAGAGCATGATGGGGGAGGAGTGTGGGGAAGATGGAGAAAAACAGGAAAGCATGTGAGAGAGGGAAGGAAAACAAGAGGAGGAGAAAGAAAGAAAGAAGGGAGAAAAGAAAGAAGAGATAATAAAAGATCAAAAGGGGCAGCATGACAGAGGGAGGAAAGGAGCACAGGAAATTGACAGCAGGAGTAAGAGAGGAAGTGCAAGCAGAAGAGAGGAGAACTGTGTGCCTTTTACAGCAATGCAAGAAAGGGGGGCAGCAGAAGAGCAAAGTGACAGAGAGGGCAAGGGTGTGCAAGAGAAAGACAACACACACAAATGAGTGAAGGCATATAAGTGAGAGATAGAAAACAAGAGAAGGGGTCAAAGTGCATCCAAGGCAGAGAAAATGCACACTCAGAGGACATGAACATCCAGGACAGCAGTAAGGGCATATGACAGAGAGGGAAACATACTGTGAGAGATGTAATGTAGGTGTAGAGATACAAGAATGGGCTGCAGGCAGCCTCGACTTTGATAAGTTACAGCTGTATCCCTGGGAAGACAGAAAACCAACTTGGAATGCAGGTGTGTGTTGATTTCTTTAACAAGAAGCATGTGAGGGCCATAGAGGTATAAAAGGCTGTGTTGTAGGATGGTAAGGGGCTGATGCCTGTGGATAGCTGTGAATGCCTACTGACGCCTCCCACCATCTTCTGTGTTGGTCTCGTGTTCGCCAACAAATGGTGCCCCGTGTGAGGATGAGGAAGATGAAGAGGAAGAATGGTGAGGAGGATGAAGAAGAGGAAGCCGATGGGGACCACCCGTGTAAGGACACAGGAAATATTACCCCTGTGTTAAGACAGGAAGAGCGGCAGGATAGCCGCAAGGCAGCGGGAATTGCTGCCTGCAGCCGGGAGAGCTGCAGAGAGCGGCGGGAATAGCCGCAAGGTAGCGGGGATTGCTGCCTGCAGCCGTCGGGCTGCGAAGAGCGGCGGGATAACCGCGGGGCAGCGAGACTGCCCGGTCCGGACCTCCCCTTCTATTTTTTACTTTTCCTTTTTGTAAGCGAAAGACACTGTCAGCACGGGTGTATGGGCTTCAGAACCGGAAGACCCCGTACTGCAGCTATGGACTTGTGTTTTAACAAACAAAGGGAACACTGCGGCCGCCGCCCACTGAAGCCGGCAGCAAGGAGAGGGCACCGGGAGGAGCAACTGGAGGCGTGGATGCTGCAACAGGCGAAGCAGCCCTGAGAAATCATGGTGCTGCTCCGTGCTAGGACATTTCCCGGGAGTTGCGCCCCGCTGCTATGCGGGGCTGCTCCTCCGGCTTGCGCCGGAGCGTCTTGCCCGGGAAACGTCCCGCGGCCAGGGGGGGCGGCGCTAGCGGCTCATGCCGGGACGTTTCCTTAGAGGAACGTCCGCTGCCGAGCGGGGCGGCTCCGCCAGCTTGCGCCGGGGCGTCTCGCCCGGGGAGCGTCCCGCAACCGCGCAGAGCAGCACCGCCGGCCTGTGCTAGGGCGTCTCCCCCGTGCAGCTCCATGCGGCTGTGCGGGGCCGCGCCGTTTGCCCATGCTGGCACGTACCGTCGGCGAAAAGCGCTGTCACCGGACCAAGCGGTGGCGACGCCCCGCGCGGCCGTGCTACGGGTAAACTAGTGTCGTGGGACTTGGCGCTCGGTTTGGGACTCATTGCTGCAGCTATAGAGAAGCAGCGGCTGCTGCTACTGCTGCAGCCACCACCCTAGCAGCCGATGCTCCCACTGCGGCCGCTTCCCCTTTGTCTTCTCCTCCCCTCGCGACTAATTCTGTGTTAGATGGTTTTATACCTTCGGGGTATGGGTTAAGTGTATTGCCTCTATAGACCTAAAGGATAAATTGAAGTCAGTTCACAGTTGTATTCCGAGTTGGTGGAGGCTATGCAAGAGATGCTTGTGCTGTGTTTGCTGTCTTGTCTGCAAAGGGCCCTGCAGAGGATGGTAAACCCAGCATTTGTAGTTAAAAAGAAACAGAAAAAGGGGGAATTGTCGGTGTAGGGATACAAGAATAGGCTGCAGGCAGCCTCGACTTTGATAAGTTACAGCTGTATCCCTGGGAAGACAGAAAACCAACTTGGAATGCAGGTGTGTGTTGGTTTCTTTAACAAGAAGTATGTGAGGGACATAGAGGTATAAAAGGCTGTGTTGTAGGATGGTAGGGGGCTGATGCCTGCAGATGCCTGCCGGTACCTGTTGATGCCTCCCACCATCTTCTGTGTTGGTCTTCTGTTTGCCAACATGTAAAGCTAGAGGAAGTGTGAAAGGCAGCAAGTGGGACAAGGACAGAGAGCAATAGAGAGGGAGGTAGCAAGCTGGAGGGGGAAAGCATTACCCAGAGACTGGAAGCATAAATGAGAAGGAAATCCAAGAAAGAGGAAAAATGTGAGAAAGGTAGGAAAGCATGAGAGAGGAGATTAGTGAGAGAGAAAGACTTGACATGAGATAAAAAAGGAAACAGTAAAGCACAGGGGAAAGAAAAACCATGCAAGGGAAGCAAAGTATTAGACAGTGAGCACAAAGTGCATGTCCAAAACAAAAAATACATGCCAGACAATAAAACTAAATGACAACAAGAAGGAAGATGTGTGTGAGAGAGCAAATATGGATGAGGTGAAGATGGGGAAAGGGTGTGAGAAACTACAAGGTGAGGAGAACATGACATCAGTAAACCATACTAAGTTCAGGGGAAGCACACAACAGAGAGAGGCATGGCAGGTGAAAGGGAAGCAAATTGTGTACTGCTGGGAAAGTGTGTGAGAAAGATGAGGCAAGTGACAGAGAGGGTGGGAGCTGAAGAAAGAGAGGTAAGGGGGAACTGAGGACAGTAAGAAAGAGGGAACGAGGAGAGAGGGAAAGCTAGAGAAAAAGAGAAGGGAGCAAGACAGAGGGATAGTGACAGCAAGAGAGAGGGAACAATGACACTAGACGAGACAGCACAAGTGGCATTGGAAGTGCAAACATGAAGGGTAATTTTGTCAGATAGAAAGCAAGCAAGAGAGGTAGGAAGACATAGAAATGAAGAACAGTAATACATGTGAGAGAGGGGAGTGCCAGAGAATAAGAACAGCAAGCAAAGAAAAGCACACATGGGAGATAATTTAAGCATGACAGGCAGAATTCATGTGAGAGAGGAAACACATGAGAGGGAGGCTGTTGAGACAGACAGGCACAAGGTGCACCACAAAAGGGTAAAGGGTACAACAGAGAGAGGAAAACAGTGTGGGAAGCCTATGAAAGTGTGAGAAAAAAGAAGCGCAGAAGAGGAAAAGAGACAAAGCATGAGAAAGGCAAAGCGAACAGGGATACCAGGAGGTGGAGGGAGGAAAAGAATGGGTAAAAATGGAAGCAAGAGGAAAATAAAATCAAAAGAGAGAAGTATGTGAAAGAGGGATGAAGCACATGAGAGAGGGGGATGTGAGATGAAGAGATTAGAACAACAGACATTGAGACAGGGAAGAACCTGAGAAAGAATAAACATACAGGACAGCAAAGGCACAAGAAAATGCCAAACGAGAGAGGCAAAGTGAAAGTGAGAGGGAAAACACTAGAAAGAGTGAGGTAACGCATGTCTGAGAAAGAAGACAGGTGAGATTCATGAGAGAGACATGCAGATGGGATGAAGGAGACATGTGAAGTGTGTCAGTTAGAAAGGGAATGTGTGTGGGACAATGAAGGGAGAGAAGGCAGGTGGAGGCAAAGGAGGAGTGCTGGTGAGCACTAGGCGGGGAGAAGGGACCAGAGTGAATGTGGCAACAGATGCAAACCAGACGAGAAAGAAGAAAAGCACATGTAAGAGACTGAAAGCACAACCAAGAGGGAAATCACATCAGGAATGCAGGAGCAAGCAGGAAATCACGTCAGAGAGAGGGCAAGTATGCGAGAGAATGCAACTGCATGAGAGAGAAGCAAAGCAAATCCACAAGAGCAGGCAAGCATCTGAATGAGGCAAGGCAGGAGCACAGCAGGCAAAGTGCATACAAGAGCTGAATCATGTCAGATGGGGTGACCAAGACAGGGGGAATGCTTGAGAGAGAAATCTGTGAGGAAAGGGGAGAACAAGCAATCAGAGAGGAAAAGCATGCCTGAGGCTAAGGGGCAAATGATAAGAGACGAAGAGAAAGGGATAACAAGGGGAAAAGACAAGGATACTTAGGGAGAAGTAAGGGTAGCAAGCAATGGGAAGAGATGGCAAGCAACAGGAGTAGGGAAAGTATGAACAAGAGACCTCAAGCATGAGCAAGAGGGAAAGTGCACACACCAAAGTAGAAAAATGTGTCTGAGATGGAAAAGCACCCAAAGGGGAGCAAAGAATGACAGAACAGTGGGAAGAGGGAAGTGCAAAAGAAAGTAACACTCGAGAGAGTCAAAGTATGCAAGAGAGGGACAAAGGACATGTCAGAAGCAGTGTGAGAGAGACAAAGAAAGTAAAGAAGGAAGACCATGTGGGAGAGTGAATGTGAAAGGGAAAATGTCTTGAGATAGAGTAAAAGGAGGGTAAAGAGAGACACAGTGTGGGTAGATGGAAATATCAAAGGAGGGACAGAGTGAGGGGGAAGGGAGGGGAGGAAAAAGAAACAAGAGATTGAAAGGGGGAAGGTGAGAGAAAGAAGGGGATTGAGAAAGAAGGATTGTGGGAGGGAGGGATAGCATTGAAGAAGGTGGGGAAGCACAAGAGACTAAGTATGAGGGAGGAAAGGTACTAGCAGGAGAGGAAGGGATTGTGCAATAGAAAGCATGTTAGGGAGAGGAAGAGAGAGGAATATACAAGGGCAAGAGATAGAAGAAGCACACGCAAGGCTGGGAAACTACAAAGAGATGCAAAGTGCATATGACAGAAAAAAAGCACCTGAAAGAGGGGAAGCTAAGAGAGAAGAAAGCAGACAACTTTGGGAAAGTATGGGAAAGGGAGGGAAAATAAGCCAGGGGAAAGATTATACAGGTGGAAGGTAAGCCAGAGACAGAGAGAGAGCAAATGAGGGGGGTAGTGAGGAAAAACAAAAAAAGGAAAATAAATCAAGCTGGGAGAGAGAGAAGAGTGTGGGTGAGAAAGAAAGAGAATGGGTGAAGAGGGGAAGCAAGACAGATATATGGATAGCAAGGGTTAGCAAGGGCTCATGCAAGAAAGAGAGGAAAATCACAAAGTACAGGTGTAAGAGACAGCCTGAAGACCCTTCATCTGTCTCCCAGTCATCTACGGAGAGTGACTGTGCAGAGCCTGGGCCTGGCCGAGGTGGGAGGCATGCCGAGCACAACAGGACCAAACTGGTACCACTTTCCTGAGTCGGTGGGTCGTGTCGGTCCTGCTATTAAAGCGGCAGGAGCGGCGCGGGACATGCTGTCTGCGTACCTGTTCTGTGCACTTGATTGACTTAAGACAATAAGCATTAGTTCCCTCACCTCTTGGCTGTGAGCCCCTTGCTCCTGTAATCCCCTGGCCGTCTGCCTCTCGCTCTCAAAAGGACTATAAAAGAGACTCTCTGAGAAAACCCCTTGGAGATCTCGACGACGACGGAGCATGAGGACTCCACCTCGCCATTGGTAGCTATAACCCTCCCCCCCCCTTCTATACTTTATTTCCTATATCTATCCCCCTCTATTGCATAATTGAGTGAACACGCAATAAAGTGCATTGTAATTGATTAAGGCCAAATTTTCCTCATTCTCGTTTCTTTTGCACTCTGAGATCGGTGTAAGGAACCATCACGACCCTCGCTTTCTATAAGCGGATCGTGACAACAGGAAGCATGAGGAAAAGGCAAACTGAAAGCAGGAGATAGGAAAATTGTGTAACAGGGAGAAACATGCAACATGAGGAAAGAGAGACTTGGCATGCAAAGCAGAGAAAGAAAAAGAAAAAACTGAGAAGGAAATGAGAGAAAAAGAAACATACAAGAGAATCAAAGCACAGGAGACACAAAAGGAAAGCATAAGAGTGTGTTAAAAGTGTGTGCAAGAAAGTGACAATGCATCCAAGAGACACAGGGATAGCAGGGGACAGGCTGTGCAGTAGAGGGAGGGATAATGAACGAAAGAGAGGGCAAGGCACGAGAAAGACTAAAAGTATAAATGAGGACAATAAAGGACATGTTTCAGAGACGGAAAAGTATGCAAGGGATGGGAAAAACATAAGACTGAGCAGCAGAGCAAAAGAGCTAGAGGGAAAGTGAAGCAGAACAAGGAAGAAAAATGCAAAAAACAGGAAAGATGAGGTGGGGGGAAGAGTGTGTCCAAGGGAGAAGACAAGTGAAGGGAAGGGGATCAAGAGAAGGAAACTGCATGGGGATACACACACACACTCCATGATGATACAGTATTCAGAGAGGCAGGTAACATGAGACAGAAGTGAACCATCTATGAGATGAAGTGATGTAAAGGGAATGTGTGTCAGGGAGAGGTACAACAGGAGGGGGGGAAAGGGAGCAAAAGCACAAGTAAAGTGAGCTAGCTGGAATGTGTGCATGGAAGAGAGGAGAGAAAATACACAAGACAGGGAGAAAGTGAGGAACCATGAGAAAACAAGCATGCTAGGGGGAGTCCTAGTGAGTGCATCAGGGAGATGAGGAAAGCAAGACAGAGAAGAAAAGTACAAGCAAGAACGAAAGCTTACCAGAGAGTACGAAAGTACATCCAATAGAATAGCAAAGCACATCCAAAAGAGAGGGAAAACATGTCTGAGACAAATGGAAGGCTGAGGAGAGAGTAAGCAAGAGAGGGAGGAAGTGAGCAATTGAGAATGAAATAGTGAACAGAGGACAAACAAGAAGCGACAAGCAAGAGTGTGAGAGCATGCACAAGAAAGCGGAAAATTCTCAGTGATGGAATAGCATGTGAGTCACAGTTTGAGAGAGAGGTACATGGTGGCAGGGGGACAAGGCAGTTGAAGACAGAAAATCAGGCAGAACAAAGTGGGTAGGAAGGGCACAGGATGGGGGAAAGGGAATGAGAAGGATGAAAGAGAAAAAAGGGAAACGTGAGAGAGGGACAGCAACAGATAGTAAGGAATAGCACAAGAACAAGAAAGCACAAGTGTGAAAGTGCAAGTAAAAGAGGAAAACTGCAAAAGCAGGAACATGTTAGAGAAAGAGGAAAAACCTATCAGAGAGAAGGAAAGCACATCTCAGAAAGAAGGGAAATTTGGAGACAGAAGAGAGAAAAATACATAGGTAAAGTGAGAGAAAGAGAAGTCCATAGGATGACAACAGGGAGGAAAAGTGAGGAACACAGAGGAAAAAATAGAAAAGAAACATACAAGAGCATGAATGTTCACAAGAACATAAGAGAAAAGGAAACCAAGAGGGAAGCAACATGTGTGTGAGAGGCAACATATGTGAGAGAAAGCAGGTATGTTTAAGGTTGCAGGAGAGGGGAGGGGTCTGTGAAAGAGAAGGCTGATCAGAATGGAGAGAAAGCACATCTACAAGAAGGAGACAGAGTTTCTGTGAGAAGGGGGCAACATGGCCAAGAAGGAGGTAAAGGTTGAGAGTCAGAGGGAACTGACTGAAAAAAGCACACTGCTAAGAGGGAAAACAGGGAGGGAGAGAGACAAGTGCAAGCGCAGAGAGGAGTCCAGAGGAAGCCTAAGACAAGCAGAGACAAAGGCAGAAGTTACACAGAGAGAAGAAAAATAAGAGTGAGACTGGGAGGTAATTTATGAGGAGGGGAGGGAGAAAAAACACATCTAAGACAAAGGGAAAGCCCAAGAGACATATGGATAGAGAGTGGAAGACAGTGGGATGCCAAGAGCAAGAAATAGCAAGCAGTGTAGGGAAAGCACAAGCAAGGGAATGAAAGCATGAAAGAGAGGGAAAGTGCATGCAAGAATGTGTCAAGGAGGTGGGAAAGCACATGAGGAACAGAGAAAGTGAAAGAGGCAAAGCAAGGAAGAATGTAAAAAGGCAAGCACAGGAAAAAACATCATGCAAGAAGCAAAGTGAGTGAAAGGCAAAACATGTCTGGAAGACAAGAAAAGCTGTGGGGCAGGGAGACAAATGAGAGAGGAAAAGCCCATCTCCGGGAGAGGGAAAAGATAGGAAACAGAGCAGAAGAAATGAAGGAAGAGAAGAAGAGAGGCCAGAGAGAGATAGATTGATGGGGAAGAGGGAGGCAAAAAGAGATGCAGAGTGAGATAGAAAATTCAGGGGGGAGAGGAATGGTTGGGAGGTGTGATTGAGAGGGAGGGATAGTGAGCAGAAGAGAGAAGTACAGCGAGGCAGAGTGTGGGACAGCAAGTGAGACAAGGGGGATAGGGAGAGACAGAAAGCTGTAGTGAGAGAGACAAAGCGCAAATAGAGAAAAACTGAAAGATGGAAATGCATGAGAGAGAAGAATGTTAGACACTATAGCAAGAGAGACTTGGAGGGTAAAGTGCCTAGATCAGCACATTGACTGCAAAGCACAAAATACAAAGCCACAAAATGCACGTGAGGGAGACAGTGGCAAAGCATGCACGCAAGAGACAAAGCTCACATGTACAGGAGGTAAAGCAAGAGCACAAAACACTGAGGAGGAAGGTAGAGAGAAGGAGAGAAAGGCAAAGTGCATGACACGAGACAAAGCACAAATGAGGAAACAGCAGAGCACATGAAAGGCAAAGCCCACATGAAAGACAAAAGTGTGTGAGAGAGAGGCAACATGCATGTAAAGATGACAACATGCATATGGGAATGAAATGTACGTAAGGGGGGAAGTGTGCAAAGAAGGTAAAATGCTTGCAAGAAGAACAACACAAGTGGAGGGAAGTACATACAAGAGGCAAAGGTCAAAGCACAAGGACAAAGTGACAGAATGACAAAGGGAAGTTCAGAGTTACAAGAAAGAAAGAATAATATACAGGTGAAAGGCAGGAGAGGCAAAACACGCAGAAGAAAGCAAGCATTGGATAGCAGGGAAAGCATGAGAAGGAGCATTCAAGCAAAAAGCATATAAAATCACTTAGGTTGGAAAAGACTGTTAAAATCTTTGAGTACAACCATGAACTGTCAAGTCCACCCCTAAACCATGTCCCAAAGTGCCACATCTGCACATCTAAATACCTCTAGGGATGGCGACTCAGCTACTTCCCTGGGCAGCCTGTTCCAATGCTTGACAACCATTTCAGTGAAGAAACTTTTTCCTAATATCCAATCTAACCTTCCCCTGGCCCAGCTTGAGACCACTTCCTTTTGTCCTATGACTTGCTACTTGGGAGTAGAGACTGACCCACACCTTGTTACTTCCTTTCTGCTAATTGTAGAGAGCCTCCTTTCCTTCAGGCTAAATAATCCCATTCTCTCAGCTGCTCCTCATAGGACTTGTGCTCCGGACCATTCACCAGCTCCCTTGCCCTTCTTGGGACACGCTCCAGCACCTCAATGTCCTTCCTGTAGTGAGGGGCCCAGAACTGGACACAGAACTTGAGGTGTGGCCTCACCAGTGCCGAGCACAGGGGGACAATCCCTGCCCTGGTCCTGGTGGCCGCTCTAGTGCTGATACAGGCCAGGATGCCATTGGCCTTCTTGGCCACCTGGGCACTCGATGGTTAATGTTCAGCTGCTGCCAACCAGCACCCCCAGGTTCTTTTCCACTGGGCAGCTTTCCAGCCATCCTGCCCTCAGCCTGTAGCACTGCGTGGGGTTGTTGTGACCAAAGGGCAGGACCCAGCACTTGGCCTTACTGAATATCATACCACTGGCCTTGGCCCATCAATCCAGCCTGTCCAAATCCTTCTGCAGGGCCTTCCTGCCCTCCAGCAGATCAACACTGCTACCCAACTTGGTGTCATCTGCAAATTGAACAAAGGTGACTTGATCTCCTTGTACAGATCACTGATGAAGATATAGATGAGGAACAGGCAAAGCAAAGCACATGAGAAAAAGGCAAAGCCTATCAGAGAGAGGGAAATATGGGTGCGGACAGAAAGAGAGAAGAAGCTTCACAATGAGAGGGGGAAGAGATGTAGGAAAGGAACAACAGAAAAGAGGAAGAGGAACAAGTAGAGATAATGACAGAGGGGAGAGCGAAGGGGAAGCGACTCTATTCTGGGAAGGACTCAAGAAAGATGAAAGACACATAGGAAATCCCCAAGAGAGAGTAAATGCAAATCTAAGAGGGAGGAAAAGCAGGTTCAACACAAGCCAAAAGCAGGGTATGGCTCAGGGAAGCTCTACAGATTTAGAAGAAAAATGATAGAGATAGAAAGGACAGAGAACAAGTGGGGAGGGGAAAGCACAAGTGAGAGACTGCAAGCTAAGGAGAGGCAGAGTGCATGCAAGAAAGTATGTCTGTCAAGAGACTGGAAAGCATACAGAGGAGAAGGTAGAAGACAAAAGGCAAAGGGAATGAGGGAGGGAAGCGCTAGAGGAAGAAAAGGCACGTGAAAGAAGGAGGGCGGGAGAGAAGAGGAGGACCCAGGTAAAACATTGGACAGAGAGGGAGAGTGCAAGCAATTTGCATTTGAAAATATTTGAGTGCATGTGAGAGCTGGAAAATCTCTGAGACATGGGAAAGCATGCAAGAAAGAAGAAAAGCCACAGAAGGGAAAGGAAGACACTAAAAGGAAAAACAAGAGACAGAAGGATGCACAAGACAAAGACACAAGAGACCGAACATGCACAAGAACGCAAGAGAAAAACAAAGCACATTGAAATGAGAGAGGGAGAGCATTTACAAAGGGAGAAAGTGCAAGAGCAAGAAGAGTTGCATGCATGAGGGGGAAGCATATCAGGGGAGAGCTGCAAGATGGGAACACACAAAAGAGGAGAGAAGTGTGCCAGCCAGGGGAAGAGCATAAAGGTGAGGGAAGCAGGCTAGTGAGAGAGGGAGAAAGGTATGTGAGAGAAGGGGAGAAGCATGTGAGAGAAGGTGGAAAAAGCACATAAAGCAGGAAGAACACATGTGAGAAGGAGCAAGCATGATTGGGAGATGGAGCAAGTGAGCATGAGAGAGGGGGAAAAGCCATGATGGGGAGTCAGGGAGCCATGAAGTGTGAGTGAGGAAGTGCGTGAAGAGGGAAGCTCATGCAGATGCACAAGACAGGGAGAAGAGCATGCTTGCAAGGGGTCAGAAGCATGAGAGTGACAGGAGTGCACGGAGAAGGAGAGCACAAGAGTGGGAAAGCCCATGAGAGAGACATAAGCATGGCAAGGACAGGAGGCACATGCACAAGAGGCAGGAAGCACACACGTGGCAAGTAGGAAAAGTCTGCACATTAAAGAGGCAGGAAACCCGAACACGAGGGGTGAAGAAAGCACAGCCAGGAGAGACAGGCAAAGTGCACAAGAAGGGCAAGCATCTGACAGGGTAGGAAAGCACGTGGGAGGAATAATTGAGGGGGGCAGACACAAGACAAGTGTGGCACCAGACTGAGAGAGAGAGGGAGAGAGAGAGGACTGGGACAGTGAGAGAGGAGCATGAATGAAGGTGTTAAACCACATCCAGTTTATGCATCAGTTTGATTGAGGCACCTCATATGCATAAATAAGTATTTACTCTTGTAATTCTGTGCTTTCCATCTTGGTCTCTCTCCTCAGTCTGCATGGAACAGTCTTGTCTTGATGCAAGTGTGAGAGGGAGAGAGGTGATGCACATGCAAGTAAGGCAAAGTAAGAGAAACAAGTACAAAGTGTGTCTAAGAGAAAAGGGAAGTTTGGGGGGGGTGGTGTGGTGGTGGCAAGAGGATAACAAGAGAGGGATAGGAAAGATACCAAGCAAGGTAAAGAAAGGGATAGAGAGGAATGAGAGGAGAGATAGCAAGCAAGAGATAATGAAGGACAGTGAGTCAGAGACAGTGGGAAAGCACACAGGAAAATGAAACTTCATTTTATAGCAGCACCAAGCTTCACAGTCCTTCATCTACTATCAGCTGGGTTGACTAATCAACATTTTCTTACATGGCAGTGTAGAAAAACCTAATCCCTTTCATAAGAATTTACTAAAATTCCGCTTATTGTGGAATGGTCTGGGTTTTGAAAATAACACTCTGCATGACCGCCTATTATTCAGCAAATTTGATGAAAGTTAGCTTTCCTCTGTTAAGTTCCAGTAGCCATAGTTCAGTAACAATAGGAAGGACTGCTGTAAGTTTATTTACAGACACAAAACCAACCTTTCATTATTATCTTTTCAGCTTTTCAAGTCTTTTTAGAGTCCTGCTAACAGTTTCTGACTAGACTGTCATTATTCTTTGAGGATACTCTGCATGCTTACCATTGGAACACAAAATTTCCCCTACATTACCCATGTCCAACATTGCTAATATTGATTGTCTTAATGTATTCAATAAGCTTTGCATGTATTAACATTTAATGAACTCTTTTGTGTAAGCAACATTTGGAAATCTAACCATACAGGATGGCAGAAAAACTGTCTCACAACACAGAGGTTCCAAACAAAAACAAAGGACAAATACTGCACCCTTTTGTGCAGCAAAGTGGTACTGCATACATGCACTCTTGGTAGTTGCAGCTCTACAGGTGCAATGAGAACTGTCAACTCAGCTATGTGCTCTTGAGCATAAGTCACGTGAAAACCAGAAGAACAAGAGGAAGAAGACAGTGTAACCATGACAACCTCAAATCAGAGCTTGGGCAGAAATAAAAAAGATTTTCAGAACCCTTTCAAATTCAGTATTACCCACAAAGAATAAGTGATAGACCACTTAAATTAAAAAGTATAGCTGATGTTACTCAAAGTGGTCTCTACCTAAGACTGCAGTTCTGTCGATGAGAACAAATTTCATAGCGATGGCAATAAATAGCATCAGTAAGACCATTTAAAAGCTAAGTGGATAACTCTACAGTGATTTGGGCAGTAGCTAGCACACTGGGGGACAAGTTCTCAATTAGGGTCATCAGTCATTACTGGAAAGCAAACCTCATGTTGGATATGCTAACTCTACTGAAAATGAGATCATAATTTTTTAAGTTCCAAATCTATTTGGATGCTTACTTTTATCTACAGAAAGCAAAAGTAACCTAACTTAGCCCAAATCTGTGTATTTATAAACTGTGCACACAACATTCCTTAATATTTACAGAGAAAGTGCTTCAGCTCCTAAAACTGGTCCATGGAGCAAAAGGATGACATTTATTTTGCAAATGGCTTTGAAGCAATTTGTTATTTGTTTATAACAGCGGCAACCGTACTTTGCTGGATCACTTTCCAATTAGAAAATACTTTTCAATACTGAGAACCATGGCTGCCTGGAGGAAGTCTCATAGGAAAAGTCAGTGTCTCGACAACATGAGAAAGGAATGAATGAAGAGGTATCCATCACAGAACAGTAACAAATTCCAAGAGAAATCTTCAGCCATTTATACAATGACAGCATCTCAGGAAAAACCTGAGTGAGTAGAATACTCTTCCAGCTTGTGGCAATAAAACACCAGCCCAGTTTTAGCCAATCACTTCCAGATTTTCATGCATATCAACAAACACATAGATGACCTCTGTATCTTTTTTAATTTATTTAGAGAATGAGACTGCTGGCAGTACAACAGATAACAGTATTATGATTCTAGGGAATGCAGCAGCATATACTCTTAGATGCAAACATTTTTTCAGCTTTAGTTAACCTAAGTAAGAGAGAATGGAGTTAAATAGAAGAATTAAATTCTACTTGTGTAAAATACTGAAGGGTTCAGTGGAAAATGTTTGGATTGTTCCTTTGTATTTAAGGAGGGCTGCACTTTCTACCTAGGACTCAAAAAAAAGGTATATTGAAACACTCACTGCATGTCCAGGTTATGTCAGAAAGAAAAATGATTAGTGCATTAACATGGGTAGTGAACGGGGGACTCGATCAATCAAACATATTAGGCTGAAGATGGCAAAAGCTGATGTTAACTGCTGAAATTCCTTTAGCTAGTACACCTTCCTAATTATGTTTAGATCAGCATTATAAAAGAATTCACAGCAAAATTAAAGTTTGCTGTGCTGGAGTTCTACATTAACAATGTCAAGGCATAACATTAAAGTTATGCAACTATTAACACCCTCCTGTTGGGCATATATCCATTTTCGATATCTGAAAGCCAGTTGCTAATGTGAAAGCACTGTTACAACTTTTGATAACTGAGGAAGAAAAACTAATAGGCATGCAGCCTTCTAGTGCTAGGAAACGCCCACCACTTCACCCTGACACCTAACTAACTAAACCAACTAAAACACAGATTTCAGTGTGCTGGTAACCTGAAAACTATCACGATCTCTAACTGAAGAGTGGTAATTACACAACACTGTGAACATCACCCACATGACAATTTTGTTTGGGTAGGAGCTTGAAAACTGAAACCATCTGGAGTGTACTGCACAGTGAGGTCATATAATATAGGTCAAATTATCCAACAACATGGCCCTTTTCCAGTCATAAGGTCCCAAAAATCCAAAGTTCTACTTCAGATCAGAGCAATGGAGTGGTCCTTGTAAAAACTACCCTTTACATGAACCAGGTGCTCGCAGGAATTTATGCAAGTCACACGCAGAAGACTTGGTTAAGTTCAGGCATCGGTTTAATCAGTACTCCCCATCTCAAAAATAGTTTCAAGAGTTATTGCACAGTTTCCATGGAGACTGAACCTGAAGAGTTTTTTCTATTTGTCTGTGAAAATCCCTTCACATTTATGCTGCCAAGTTTCTCAGGAGAGCCTGAAGAATTAAAAGTGGCAGTAATATCCATGTTAGTGTCTATCACATGCCACTTAATTATTTTAGAAACACATTTACCTTTCCATATGAGGAGAATATCTTATAGTTTCATGCGTTTGTTCAGATGAAAGCAAATTATTTAAGGACTTCCAAACTACATTCCCACAGCAAATATATTATCTGAAAACCACCTTATCTTCTATTCAACCTTACCATAC
Source organism: Aleadryas rufinucha (assembly GCA_013397815.1). NCBI lineage: Eukaryota > Metazoa > Chordata > Aves > Passeriformes > Aleadryas > Aleadryas rufinucha. Next base: position 118,281 of record VZTH01013611.1, read on the forward strand.
CAGCAAAATACATATGGGCTACATGTATCCTCAAGTAGGCTCTTAATGTCTCTCATGACATCACAGACAAACTGATGCAGTCCAGGCTAGGAAAAGTGGACATTCAGGTGAACTGAAAAAACTATTTATATGCTGCAGAAATTCCATCTGAAGGCCAGTCACCAGTGATCAACCACAGGATGTCACATAGAGGCCAGTACTGCTTAATGCCTTCATTAATGAACTAGGTGATGGGGCAGTGCCCCCTCAGCAAGTCTGCACACAATTCAAAATTGGGAGAAGTAGTTTGTGCAGGAGCTTGGTCTGCAGATGGGTCTGCTGCTACTCAGGGCAATCCTGACAGGCTGGAGAAATGGACTGACAAGATACTCAGTAAGTTTAACAAAGGGAGACACCAAATTCTGCACCATGCACCAGAACAGGCTTGGGGCTGAGCATTTGGAAAGCAGCTAAGTAGAGAAGGACATAGGTCACTCCTGCTGGACAACAAATTGAGCATGAACAAGCAATGTTCCCATGAACCAACCCAGGGCTGTAGTGCGAAAGGTAGAGCCAGCAGGTTGAAGGAGGTGATCTTTCCTCTCTGTTGAGCAGTTGTGAGATCACATCTGGGGTTCTGGATCCAGTTTTGGGGTCCCCAGTACAAGACAGACATGGGTGTACTGGAGCGAATCCACTGAAAGCTCACAAAGATGTCTCAGGGACTGGAACATCTGACAAAGTGAGAGGCTGAGAAAGCCGGGATTGCTTAACCTTGAGCAGAGAAAGTTCGGCAGGGTTCTCACCAATGTTCATAAATGTCTCATGTGCGGAAGAAAAGAAGGTGTATTCAGACTCTTCTCACTGGTGCTCAGTGAAAGAATGAATGATACACAACACATTCCCCTTAAACACCAGGGAACAACTGTTTAACTGCAAGCGTTGCCATATGTTGGAACAAGTTGCTCAAGAAGACCCTGGAGTATCTCTGCTTGCTCTGGCTGACCCTCCTTTCGACAGGAGAGTTGGACTCCAGACTCAAGTATTCTGTGGCTGCATAAATGTGAAGTGACAAAAGGGGGAAGGGTATGAATGCACACTTGCCCCTAGGCAGTGATGCTCAATGCAACACAGCTTTAAAGAATTTCAGCAAGAAGCTGTGGTATGCCAACCCAACTGATGCAGCTATAAATTACATGGGCTCTGCTAAGTGGCCAAAATTAACAAAGACAGCCCTGAAATTAGGCTTCCCTATCCAGGCTGACCTCCTCAGATGCAACAGCTCCAAAGCAGGCTGCAGAATGCAAGGCTTTTTGCTAAAAGTGACACTGCTGAGTGGTTCTGGGCACATCTTCATCTTGCTCTCAGGACCACATTAAAAAGTAGGGGTTTGAATTCCACTGACCAAGGCACATTGCTATAAAACAATTAATAAGAAGCTTTTATAAAGAACATCCTAAAGCATGTAGCACTTTTTTGAAAAAAGTTCAGTCTCCCGTATATTTAAGAAAACACATGAAGAAGCTGACCCCCTGCCTTCTGGAGTTTCAGCTTTGGTTCCAAGGAGTAACAACCAAGTAATAAGACAATCATTTGGACAGCAATGGCAAAGCACAAGAGTAAAATAAAAAGCATACAGACCAAGTTCTGAGCAGATTAACATACCAATTTAAGCAAGTCCCACCAGCTAGAGATTCCAGTCCGTATTTATGTACTGTTTCATTGAGGAAACAGCCTTACCAGTTGACCCAAATGAACCTTAAAATGGCTACAGACACAAGCTGCTTGATGGAATCTACTTACATAAGTGATGTGGGTGTTACAGGCCATAGCTACCCACTTGAGAGCAGGTTAAACCAGCACTGTACCTGGCAACACTACTAGCTGAGATTTAATCTGCAAAAATTCAACCAGGAAAACATCAGAACAACAACCAGCACTACTGTTGAGGCGTATTATTTGAAGCATTATTAAACAAGTACAGATACTCAAAGTTTTTGTCACTGAAATTTTTTCGTTATTTTGTTAGAAGAGCTTTCCAAAAACATGCTGTGTGTTATCATTTTCTCTTCATTGTATGTTAGTGTTCATCACAGTCTGCAGTCTAGATTTTAAACAACAATAAAATGTAGTTCTTTTAAATTACAGGAGCTCATTTTTTTTCTCCTTCTTCCCCACACAATGCCACCAAGGCATTGTTCTCTACGGTGCTCAGAATCCTCCAAGCTCAAGCAAAAAGTGTCAGTTCCAAAGCACCTACAGTGTATGATGAAGAACGGAGAGTGGGGCCACTAAAAAAACCCCAACACGGCAGAAACACTGATGTAAACAGTTAAATGGCACAGCACTATTTTAAACAAATCATGGCAGAGGTATACAGGAATTGGGAAAAACAGGACATTCATAGAATGCAAGCAATACCCAGATTCATGGGTCACATATTTACCACAAGACAAGTAGCAACACTTTTTATATGTACATGGTCACCTTTTCTTAAATAGAGCTGAAAGAATGGAGAAAACTTGAAGAGTTTGGATACTGGAAAAATTTATTGATTGAGCAAAGCAGTAACTAAAGCTAAACTGGGGAGTATTAGAAACAGAGTTAAAACTCAGTTTGGTGTCAAGTCAGGAGGTAGTAAGGAAAATTCAAGAAAGGGCTTTCTGAGGTTACACAAATCAAGACATCAATAGTGTACTCCTCATCTACTCCTCCTGAAGCAAAAAAATACCAGAATGAACAGAGAGAAGTCTGGCTTTCAGAAGTATTATACTCAAACACAAGTACTTAAATCTCTTTAAGACCAAAGATGACTTCAGGGTAGCTGGCCTCAGACTAAGAGGTAAAGTTCTACAGGGTGTCTCAATTTACACTAAGGAGTGCATGAGTAGATCAATGGCCCAGCACTGGGCTGCATAAATCCACAGCAACCGAGTAAAGAGTGCTGGACGTCTTTAGAGAGCAATGTAGCAGACAGGAAAATCAGTGAACAAAGTTTAATCACTGTGAATAGCTGTTAAATTAGCTGGTTAATACAGAACAATGGACACAGTGACTGTGCAGGAATTAGTCTGTTAGAACAGGTCCCTCCTGGCTCAAAAACCTCCACCAGCTTGGTCAGCTGGTGACCGCATCTCCTTACACCATTAATGAACAAAACCAAGCCAACACAAGTACACAGTGTAGGCATAGCCCAAAACAAACAAGCAAAAGGAGAAGAGAGAAGCCAGAAAACAAAAATCACTGACAGGGTGAGACCAGATGACAGTGTGTAGATAAAAAGGAGTCAGAAGATGACAATGTGTAAGACAAAAAGCTGTGATAAACTAAATGCTGTCTAAAATCCCACCTGCCAAGCCTACTGCAATATTTTCTTCATCACTAAAAAAAAAGTAGATTTAAATTCCACAGGTAACAGAGAAAAGACCCTGAGATAGTAAGAATTTAGTCACTGTCAAATATTAATTCTGTGAAAATACATCAAGTTTTGGCATTTGTGCATTGATATGATACGATATGGAATTCACAACTCCTGTATTTTAACATATTGTATCGCACAGTTTAAATACCCTGAATGATGAGTTAAAAGCAATTTTAGAGAGTCAAATTGGATTTTATATCCATGCTCGTAAATTACATTAGCATTTTACAACTATCTTCTTAAAATTCCAACACACTAATTCATTTTACTTTAACTCATCCACCACACAAGATACCCAGAAGTACAAATATTTTAGCTACAAATGACTGCAATAACCAGTAACATACAATAATATTAGTACGTTTTACTTACAAAACCTTGCATGTCACTGTGTCAAAGAAGGACATTCAAAGAACAGCATGTTAGTTAAGTTTGAATTCTATTCTGTTACTTTAAAAAGTCCTTCTCAGGTGTCTGACTTAAAAGGTTTCAAGAAAAATGTTTTCAGGCAGAACAACATAATAAAATTTTAAGTAATTTAGCACAGCAAACTGAGAACTCATTAAGAAACAAAATTAGTAAAACATACATGTATATTCCCAGAGCAAAACTTCCTCAGATAAAATGAAACTGGAAGAGTTGGGTGATATAAACTCATACCGAAAAAAAGAACATGCACTTTTTTAATACAAAACTAACTTTCAGGGAAAAAGATCATGTGAACAAAAATTTCTTTGAAAATGTATACACTTTATGGATGGTATTTATGTGTGCAGTACATAGAGAAGCATTACTTTAGTTCAAAAATGATTACCTGCTAACTTCAGAACTCAAGTAGCACAGCAGATGGATGGCCCAAAGGAAAGGTCCCGCATATGTTGCAAATGCTGTGAGGAAGATAGCTGGTATCTCCACATAGCTGTCTAGTCCCACAAAACCTGCTGAAACATCCACAGTAGCAATGCTATTTGAATTTCCCTGAAAATAAGGATAAAATAGTAAATATCAAAATATCTCTGAAGATACATTTAGAATACATTAGAATAATATTAATTATTGCACCCATTACGGACTTACTCTTTTAACTGCTCTAGCATACAGCCATATTCTTTACATCTGAATTTCAGTAAAACAGCTCACGAAACAAGTGCTTTTAATTAGGATTTACAGATTAACAGAGGCATAAACAGCATGCTATTTTGCTTGTCTTATTTTGTGTGCAAATTAGCATGCCTACTGTTTAGTAAGTTACATTAAAAAAAAAGAATTTAAAATAAACAGCTACACTTCAGTCACATTAATGAAAATGTATTTTTCATCACACAAGGTTCAAACACAAGATTTTAGGTCTGTTGCCTAAAATTACACCAGGAGATAAATATTTCTTGCCCTTAGAGACAACAGATCTCTAACTTAGAGCTGTAATGGAACACTATATCGCCCACCTGCCTGCCTCACGGCACAAGTTCCTGCATGTAAACAGGTTAAGACAGGCAAATTTAGAGAGGTTTCCCCTTCCCAAGTCTCTATACCACATAAAATTGCATTGAAATAGACCAGAAGTCAGTCTAGATAGCCTGAATCATCAATAAAAGGCATTTAAACCTACCAAGAGAAAAACAGAAGGAACATAGAGCAATTAAAGTATCAAGAGCTGTCAAAGCACTTTTCCAGTGACTGAGACCACTAAATAACAAGGAACAATGTTATAAAATTGAAGGAAGTGTTTTCCACTGAAAATCCCAAAGTATTTAACTTTACCCAAATACCTAAAGTAGCAAACACACCCTATGATTAAGGCATAATATTTGTTAAATTAACAGGTCACAGATAGGTTTCCTCGGACTAGTGAGAAAGCTCTCAGATATTCTTGCTGTACCTTGAGAAACTGACCAGTTTCTACAGCACTGATACTCTAACAGCCATCAAACCGTCTTTCTCCACCTACAGAATCCCAGAACAACACTGATATAAGGGTGGTCACCACCAACAGCCTTAGACTCAATCCCAGCAGAGCATATGAGGCGTGGTGGCTCCCCATTTCCTTCAAACCTGACCTCAGCTCACTTTAGTGACTTAAGTCCTCTTGAACTACAAGTTACTCCAGCAATGAAGTGCTATCATCAAAAACACACTTCTGTCACAAAGTCCAGAGCACACAGGGAAGCACAAAAGATAGGTAGCTTTTTCAGGTACATAGCTAACTAGGCACTGGCAAAAAAACTGTTCCTGAAACAGCTCTAAGATCTCAGAGAAAAAAGCCGTCTGTGTTGACAGAACCATTTAGAGCTTATTATAAGTAGTTACTGTCCCCATAAATCCCACCATGAAGGCATCCCCAGAATGTAAGAGGAGCCTGAAGCTGTAAGAGGGCTGTATGGTATGGATTTTACCAGTATATCATAATAAGGCTACTCCTCAGGTTTAACTCCTCAGGTTTAATAAACTGAGGTCATGGAAAGAGCAAAAAGGGAAGTGTAGCACTTTGAGCGCTGGGCAGGGTGCTGCTTCTCAACAAGCAAGAGTTTGACAAGGACAGGTAGGGAGGGAACCTGCTCTCTTTTCCTCCAGTCCCTGTCCACAGCAGCAGGTCTTTTGCCCATCATATCTATTTATTTTTCATTCCTCTCCTTCTCCTTTGCATGATGCACGCAGAGTAGAAAAGCTGAAACATCAGGAGATCCTTCCTGCTTGTGTCATGAAGAGCTGAAACGTGTCTTTACACTGCTTACTCCACTGATACATGGACATGGTTGATCCCTGGCACCTTGAGACAACTCCCCATCACACTGTATGTGAGAAGACGCAAGAATAAATACAGCAGTGCAGTGCTTGTCACTGGTCCTGCAGAAACAGTGCAGGCAAAAAGATGTACTCCCCTCTGGAAGGTAGTCAGGACAAAGTAAGGAACCTGGAGGAAGGAACAGTGCTTTCCCCCTTCTCCCAACTCCCTGAGTTCCTTCCCCACAGGATTCACTCCATCTGGCTTTGACTTTGTGAAAAGTGACATAGCTGTAGAACAAGGATGCACACATTTGGATCCACACACTTACAACTCCAGCCACACTGAGAAGTATTCAAACATCTTACTCGTACCATGAATTTGCCAAGCCTCATGGATACTACTGCTACCAATACTACTGGAAGAGCCCTGCTGAGTAGTAAGAAGTAGTTTTTCTTCACATTAGGTGTCTTTCTCCAAGACAAATTCTTGAATTTACACTGAATTTTCATAGCTTATAAACTCTAATACTACACACAATACATAAATAACTGACAATTCAGAGTACCTCCTTTTATTTTAACATATCACTCTAGTATTTCAGAAAAGGTTGGCCAGAAAGGTTCTGCTGTCTCTGGACAGACCTTGAAGGTTTCAAGACCCTGAGCCATGCAGTGTGACCTCACAGCTGACGCTGTTCTGAAAATGGGACAGAACTGTGAGCCTACTGAAGTCCTTTCCAATGTAAATTATCCTACAACGCTTTGAAATCATAACAAGAAAAAGTTAAAGTCACTTTAAAATGTCACTCAGTCCATCTCTTTACCTAAAGGCAAGATGAATTAGATATAAATTATTCTAAAAATGTACAAACCTATTCTGGTTTCCTCCAGTGATAAAAACCACCAGAAACTGAAACTGTATTTTCTTTCTCCTGTTCCACAGAAATACTGCTCTAAGCATGGCAATAAACCCCCACAAGACTAATAAATAAATTCATGGCATTTTTGCTCATTTATGAACTTTCATGCAAGGTAACAAAAATATTTTTAGCAATATTTACTGCAAAATAAATTTTTTAAGAGCTGGTTTATTAAAGAGGAACAACCAAGTTATTTATTTCTATTCTCACTGCATTTTAAGGACAAATAGTAATGATAAAGATACAACATACTTTTGGGAAATGACTGCTGAGTTATGAGATATGGACAACTTAGGGCTTAGGAGAAAACAATCAATTATTCAAGCTTATGGAAAAATTCATCAGAAGATTCTCAAGCTTGCAATAATATCCTGATAAATAAGTAGCATTCTGACTAAATGTATTAATTTCATCTATTTTTGACAATACTAGAGTATTTTGAACTTTGCTTCTCTTCATCAATTTACACAAAGTGATAAATAAAGCAAAGACCTTAATTACTAAAACAAGACTAGAAAACAAATTGAGTTTACCCAGCTCCACATTAATAACACAGCACTTTATCCAGACAATCTCTAAAAACCCCCAGCCATGAAGACTGCACAACCTGTGAGAGCAATCTTTTCCTCTGCTCACTATTCACAGAAATCTTGCTAAAATGCTGGAAAAATGACATCATGCATAGTCTTCCCATTTAAGTTACAACCATTTAATAAATTCGCCCTGTAAATCCAAATTGCCAGAGAGCAGAAAGGGACAGCTGGTTCTGCAAAGGAAGGTAAGCTGGGAAATGAGTGTGAAAACAAGGCAGGTGAGAGCAGTAAGTCAGGACTTCAGTGGCACGTCCAGGTCAGGGCTGGATCCAGAGACAATGATCAGGGCTAGATGCAGTCCAGGGACTGCAAGTCTGTAGTGACAAGGCAGCTCCAAGATTAGGCCAAAAAGCCTAGCCAGCAGGTCCAGATCCAGGGCAGGATCAAGAAACTCTAAGACAGGCACACACATACTTGCTTAGACAGCTGGGATACAACACAGGCAGTAAAGCATCAGATTAAAGCAGAACCAAACAGAAAGAAGGGCCAGGCCCCTCCCTCTGCTCTTCACCCATAGGCTCCTCTCTCAGTCAAGGAGATGACCTTGAAGTCTGCTAATTAAATTCTGAGACAGGAGATGCATTCAGGGTTCTGGCACAGATGAAGCGTAGAATGCAAAACCAAGTGTAAGATCAAGGCATTTGTTTTCAACCCACCCTTAATTTTGTTTTCCTACTTCCATTCAAAATCAAAAGATTTGCTTCCACACCCATGCACTTCATTTTTCCCTCTATGTTCATCAGCTATAGCAACTGATTAATGAAAAGTAGTATCCATCCCTATCAGCCTTGCTTACTCTGTACACTTAAGATTTTCACAGAGCTACTTCCATAAAGTCTTGAAGGACCCTACAAAACTTTTTTGAAAGAACAGTGCCTCATTCATTAAATATGCTATCCTGAACAAGGCTGTTTTTACTATCATATTCAAAAGGCCATCACTTACAATCCACACTCAGCAAGACAGAGTCACTGCTTTAATCACTATGTACCGTATTGTCTACCAAGATTTAATAAAGGCTCAGCAACATGAGCAAGTTTCATTTTCTTCATAATCACACCAAGACGTGCAAAAAGTAGTTCTCCAAACCTCTCCTATTTCCAGATGGAAGCATTCCATATTTCATCTATATTCCTCTTCTCCTGCCTCATTTAGCTAGCACAGTTCAAATTTAGTATCCAATGTGATCTATATCACCAACAAATTTCAGTGGTTTTCAATTTTTGTATTTCAACCATAAGCCTGTTATTTTTTGTATGCTACATTAGATCTTTACATCTGTCTGGAAATTAAAACCCTAGTACCACTCTGAACCCATTCAGTTTAATAGTGACAGCTCTAGTGACCACAAAACTTAAAGGAACTAAGTCAGAGAAGACATTTAAATCTATGCCAGCAGTGCACATCATGCCTAATAATACAGTTGTGCTTCCTTCACCTTCTTCTCTAGAATTCTAGCATAGATATTGCTCGCTCCTGAGGAAGTAAACAAGTGACTATCTGTTACCAAGACAAGTTGAACAGAGGTCAATACTGAAGGTGAGAATTTGGTGGACCTCTCCAGCAGAAACAGCTCAGATGTGTTTCCTTAATACTTATTCAGTATCTGAGAACAAATCATACATGGCTTTGTCTGAAACACAACCCTGTCCTAAGTCAGTCAAAATGTTAAGTACTCAGCATTGATGGTCATGGACAGGACAGGTAGTTGCTAAACCTGGGACACCTGAACATTACTCAGTAACAACAGTCTCACTTCACTAGAAGGCACAGGAGTAAGATGGGGATGTGAAAGTTGTCACCAAGACAAGACCCTCCTGGTTTTCCCACAATGTAAAGGAAAAAGATTAGATGGCTTATTCAAACAATTAAAATCTGTTACTAAACCAGTATGGGTACATCCAGCGTTCCACCATCCATCACTCACTTAAGGAAAAGCTGGAAAATTGATACAACCATGCAGAATCATCTATGGCTTCACCTGAGTCACTTGTCTATGGTAGTCTTGAGATATATAAAGACTTAAAGCTTGAGTGCCTGCATTTGTCACAGGAGGTGTGAGTAAACAGGGAAAACTGCATTGTCATGAGAATGACACACCTGAAAGGGAGAGGTTACCTCTGAGTGTTTGGTTTCATGAGACTGAAACACACCTGAAAGGGAGAGGTTACCTCTGTGTGTTTGGGAGACGGGTGTCCCAGTGCAGGGGATAGATTTTTTTTTTGTGCAGGTACACAAGATGGCAGAAACATTGGTAAAAGTTCACCTGTAGTATATCTGGTACAGATCCTGCATCTATAGTTCAGTGACTGACAGTTAATTATCAAGATATAGTTGTCAGTTAATTATGTGTTACTAATAAACCAAAGAAACATTTCAATCCTGATTTTAAGCTATATAAACTGATAAATTTTCCCTTTGCAACAAGCCAGTCATACTCTATACAGGACTCAAAGGAAAAGGAAGGAGATATTTAAATATATTTTTAAGAAAACAACAATGAAGAATTCTGTTTTGTATGTTGTTAGCTTTTTGATTTTCCAGACAATGGAGATCAGAATGCCACATACTGAGAAAAACTGTTGTATCCCATGGGGATCCTAAGAATGGGCCAGTAAAGCCCTCAGGAACAAAATATCACTGGTGGGATGGCCCTAAGCAAGAAACAGCCCTTTAGGTTAGGGCGAGTCCTCCGAAGGCTCCCAGGAGGCTTTGCCTCAATTATTCTAATATATGGTTTTCCCCAGTTGGTGATTGACCCCCCCTTGTTCTCCACCCCTGTATACCATCTATGTACAACACCTAGAAGCTTCTTTTCAAATTGTACCCCCATTGGCCTCTACCCCTTCGTCCCGCCTTCCCTTTTTCCCTATTGGTCCTTAGCCCCTTACTCTGCCCCTCGGCCCTTAGCCCATTTGCCCTGATACTCTGCCTGCTCCTTCCTCTTCATATATCTGTCCCTTCCTGGGCCCTCCATCTTGTCTTCGTCCTTGGCTCCCTTCAGCATCAGGTCTCCTCTAATAAACCTGCTGTTGGACTTCACGAAGACTACCTTCACGAAGACCCTTCCTGCCTCCTTTACTGCCTGCAGTCGCCTTGCTTCTCACAGCATGAGTGTGCGTGTGTGCCCCGCTCCACTGGGCTCTCATGTGTGGCCGTGCCCTCGGTTGGCCCCTCTGCGCTGAAGCAGCTCTCCCTCCCGGGGATGCTTCTGGAAGGCTGTGGCAACTCACCCCCACACTACGCCGCAGCAAAAAAACAACATACAAGAGGCATGAAATTACACTTCATTTTTGGAAGAAGTTCCTTCCACCCTTGGAAACACCACCCCAGACTGGAAAAGCTATTCTCAGAATAAACTGAGAGAAATTTACAAATTGAAGAGAGAGCATTAATTAGATTTTGAGGCACCTTTGTAGCCTCTGTAATTTATGAATTACCAGCTCGACCATTCTACTTTTCTGTGCTAACATTCTGTGTATCAGATAACTGCTTTCAATTGTGAAATGCAAAAAAAGAAGTCCCTCCTAGCTTTGCATGATTCAATTTGTTTCTTTCCATACCTTCGGAACAGTTTTTTCATCAGAGAATAAAAGAACAAGCTAACATCTGAAGATGGGTATTTTGATCAAACTCTTAATCTCCATCCTAAAAAAGCATCTAATATAAAGGTACTTGCAACAATTTTAAAAGAGAACCAAAAACTTGTTCTCTAAGGAGTGGGGAGAAGGGATTGTGAAAGAAAATTCCATCTGTCTTGACTCTAAAAGGCACTTTTTTCACTAGCAGAATTGATTTCTCTATTTCTGAAACATTTCTAAGATATTCTGAAAATAGAAAAACAAAAAGAGAAATAAAGAGAGAAAATAGAGGAAATCCTTCCTGTTCTATTACAATTCATTTGTCATTTTAATCAGTCTTGGGCATGGTGAATATGTACACACCTTGATTTTTCAAGTGGAGAGACAAAAAAATTCTAGAAGACTGTTAGCACGTTCTTCCGAAATTGATACATTTTTAAAGGGTCCTGTGCTAAAATGACTTAATAATTTCTCACAATTTTTGCTAAGCTATTGCTGATTCAAAATAATCTTTTCAAAGCTGGAGCTTTGGGACATGTGATGGAACACAAAAGGCAGCTTCTTATCTGGACCTGCTCTATTTCATACAAACCAGCATGGGAGGCAACATGGGGAAAAAAGCTTTGCTGTGCTTCTAACAATAGTTTTGATAGGTAACTATCACCCAGATCATTTTCCAGATCTTACCGTGATGAGAGATGCACAAAGACCCACTTAGAAATCTGGCTCATAACAAAGCAATGGAGAAATTCTCATTTATGAGGTTTGGATGCTGTGACTCAGCAACATGTTATGTGGAAGAAATTTCCTTGTCAAAACTAATTTTTCAAATATCCTAAAGTTTGCTGAAATCTGTATCATACTGGAAGTTATTCTTTCCAAAGGAAACACTTACAGAAGAAATGTAAAAATTGCGAGCAGAGTGATGGGGCCTACCCAGATGCCCTGAAACTATAGGATATCCAAAACCACAATTTGTAGCCAAGTAAAATGGAAATCACTTCTTCTAGTCTTCTAAAAACAAAAAAAAATCCTCAATTGCAAGGGCAGTTGAAACTGCAAAACATTAGTCATGAAAAAAGGAAGTCTTTCCAATAACACCAGTTTAAGACAACTAAAAAGCCAAAACAGATGTTACCAGACCTGTGACCTTCTACTGGTCTTGCGTAAATATATTTTTATTGGTGGAGGAAAAAACCCTTTGACACAGCAGAGTCCAATAGAAAGATGTGTCAAGATCTTGATAGCTCTAATAGCTTATTTCTGGAAAATGTTTACAGCTGCTTCAAAGTTTATGTAAATTCTTCCAGAAAACTTAGTCCCACATTTTTGGCATCATTCAGAGCAGAAAAGACACAACATTTAACCTACCATATTACACTTCCAAAACAAAACTATTTCTTCAAGAAGTTAGTATTTTCTATTCCATCATGCCACATTGCCTGAAGATACACGGGCTACATCTACCTAACATGCTGTCACATCACAAGCACTTTTAAGCATCTCCTCAGGCAAACAAACGGATACAGTCCAGGCTAGGAAGCTGGACAATCATGTGGACTGGAAACTGCTCAAATGTTGAGCTCACAGAGCTGCCCTCAGCAGCTTGAAGACCGTCTGGAGGCCAATCACTAGTGATGAGCCACAAGGACTGACACTGGGGCTGATACTGTTTAACATCTTTACCAATGACCTGAGCAATGGGACAGAGTCCTCTCAGGAAGTCTGCACACAATACAGAACTGGAAGAGTGGCTGATATAGCAGATGGGTCTGCTGCCACTCAGAGGCACCTCGACACGCTGGAGAAATGAAATGATAAGACATTCAAGAAGTGCACCAAAGGGAAATGTCAAATCCAGCACTTGGGTAGGAATAAAACCCTGCCTTTGGTCACACTGGGAACTAACCATATGGAAAGCAGCTTGGAAGAGATCAGGTAGACACTGTCCTTTTTGTGCAAAGACCAACAGCACCTGGGACCATTAGGGAGAGCCTTAGCAGCTGTTTAAAGGAGATGCTCCATACTCTCTAATAGCAGTGGTGAGATCCACATTAGGGTGCCTGGTTCCAGTTCTGGGCTTGCCAACACAAAAAACCCATGGGTGTGCCAGAAAAAGTCCACTGAAGCACCACAGATGATGATGGGAACAAAGCACCTGTCATACAAGCAACTCTCTGGGTCTGTTTACTCTCAAGAGGAGAAAGCTCAGCAGAGACTGTAACAATGTGAATAAATACTTGATGAGGGGAAGTACAGAAAATGTAGCCAGACTGTGACTTTCTCAGTCACCCGATAGTGACTCGCAAAGGGATAAAATTAAAACCAGATAAAGGTTTTTTTACTAGCTAGGGTGGTCAAGCCCTGGAACCATCTGCCCAGAGAGATTGCAGTCTTCACCCTTTTGGGTATTTAAAATATGGAATGGACACAGTTCAGACCAACCTGGTCTGCTTGACCTGCTGTTTCATGGGTTCAGGTTGGATTGAATGATCTCCAGAGACATCTTCCGCTTCAACTCACTCGTAATTTTATGGTTCTGTGACATTCTTGGCCAAGTGTACCAAGAATCCAGCATCACTGAAAACATTTATGAACCATTTGCTGCTTTATGAAAACATCTGAACCATTCTTTATTAGTCTCTTTTCCATAAGTAGGATTTTCTTGCCAGTCTCCCCACCATTAAATTTCCAGCAGGTGTTTTCATTTGGTACCTCAGTACAGAGATGGCTCCATCTTCAGCATTTTGCCAACCACACTAAGGAGTGCTCTCAGAAGGCTATAATCAAAGCTGACTGCCTGAACAGTAACATTCAAAACATGCAAAAGTCATTCAACCAAGACATGCTATGCCACCTGAACAGGAAAAGTGGGTAGGAAGGGATGAATCATGATGATCTTACCTGCATCAGCAATTCCCTATCCAGACATACACTCCCAATCAAGCCAATCCTCGGTCTGCAGTTACAGGATCAGAAACAGAGTAGGAAGTACCCTAAGCTTGACCAGAGCTTTGACATCCCTAGCCATACCTCAGCGGTAAAGTCAACAAAGGTTCCACACTGAAATTTTGCAAACCCCACCTCTTAAACCTGATTCCTAACTTAACAAATGCCCTCTTTAGACACCTTGGTACACTGAGGTTCCAAGAATACTAGAAGTAAAGAGAATCTCTCCAGCTTCAATGCAAAGTGGAATTGGAACCTTATTTGCAGTGCAGAGAACTATGTTACTGAAGTTAGTAAGGCTCCTCAGGAAAGAAGATATCATTTGATATAATAAGAAAGAAAATTAGTTCTGGTTCTTGTAAGAGATATTACAAGAGATATTACAGAACTTTCCTTCAGTGTTAAACAGTATGTAGACTTACTGTAAGCCTCAAGAACCAGTGACAAAAGCCACCTGCCTTTTACTGGTGTTAATCAACTCAGATGACATTTTTAAATTAATTATCACGTGAAATGTACTTACAAGGCCCATTAACAGACCTAAATCATCCTGGTATAGGTCCCTGATCCTTGTAACACTTTTGGAAATTTACACTGAGGATAAGACACTAAGGTATGCATCTTTCCCTCATTCTGAAAACAAAACATTAATAAAACATTTAGAAACTAAACCCTTCTGAGAACTCAGTACACTTTTCCACTGTAATATTTAGTTAGCATTTTATTTTAAATGGACAATATTTCCTTGAAAAACTACTCCCCCTCCCACCTCTGCAGCAGAGAGAGTATTCAGCTTACCTGAAAATAGAAGAAAGCTTGGCCAAACCAGTAGTGCATGATAGTAATCTGTGCTGCATCAAATTTCAAAGGTCTCCAAATATATTTTGTCATCATTGTCTGAATCAGCAGACAAAACACCAAGACTGGTAAATTGTGAGGTCTAAATAGAAGAGCTGCTAGTAGAACCAATCCACTATATACTTCCCACAATCCTGTGCTCTTCATGCTGGAGTCTGCAGAAATAACCTGTGACTTTAGCAAATCTTTAGTGCCAGTGAAGACTATGCCAAGAACAAAGACATAAACAAAATGAGCTTCAGTAATCCCCCTAAAGAGAAAATAAAATTAAAAAAAATTAATAAATAAATAAAACAGATGAGTTATTTACTAATACCTATTTCAGAGTCTTTCAAGAGAGGTCAAAACCAACCAGTTCTGCCAAACAGGTTTAAATCCAAGGCCAGTATTTTTCAAATCCCTAAGCAATTCCATTGCAAAAAAAAAGAGAATGTTTTAAGTTGTAAGTGTAATTAACAGTTACACTATCTTCAAACCACCTATAAATTAATTTGCCTCTTACTTTCCAGTGAAAACAAGCTTCTGAAGGAAACACAGCATGTTGTCCAAAAAAGCTGTCAGGGACAAGGACTGGTAAGCTTAAAAACTGTGCCCTGCTATTCTGGAAGTGCAAGGTCTGAGAAACTAAGACTGAAATGGACTACAGCAAGTCATCTGGTCCAACCTTCCTGCTCAAGGCTCAAGCAGGATCATCCTACAGCACATTGCACAGGACTGTGTCCAGACAGTTCCTGAGTATCTCCTGTGAGGGAGACTCCATAACATCTCTGTGCAACCTGTTCCAGTGCCTGGTCACTCTCACAGTAAAGAAGTTCTTCCTCATATTCAGGCGGAACTTCCTGTGCACCAGTTTCTGCCCATTGTCTCTTGTCCTATTGCTTGGCACTACCAAGAAGAGCCTGGCTCCATCCTCTGACACCCTTCCTTCAGAGACATTGCTAGGTTGTCTCTCAGTCGTTCTCTTCTCAAGGCTGAAAAGGCCCAGCTCCCTCAGCCTTTCCTCATAAAAGAGATGCTCCAGTCCCTTAACCACTTTTGGAGTCCAGCTCTGGACTCACTCTAGGACCTCCATGTGTGTCTTGTACTGAGGAGCCCAGAACTGGACACAGCACTCCAGATGTGCCTCACCAGGGCTTAGTAGAGGGTCAGGATCACCTCCCACGACCTGCTGGCAATGCTCTTCCTATTCCCCAGGATCCCGTTGGCCTTCGTGGCCCCCAGGACACACTGCTGGCTCATGGACAGCTTTTTGTCCATCAGGACTCCTCAGGACCTTCTCTGCAGAGCTGCTTTCCAGCAGGTCACCTCCAGCCTGTGCTGGTGCTTGGGGTTATTCCTCCCCAGGTGCAGGACTCTGCACTTGCCTCTGTTGAATTCTGGACAGTTCTCTGCCCAACTCTCCAGCCTATTGAGATCCTTCTGAAGGGCTGCACAGATCTGCCATTCAGCCAGGACCTCAGTGTCCACTCATCCAGTCCACACTTCTTGATCATTTCTATAGGGGTATTCTGAGAGACAGTGTTGAAATCCTTGCTTAAGTCAGGGATTGCTCTCCCCTTGTTCATCCCGGTATTTGTTTCATTGCAGAAGGCAGTCAGGTTGGTTAAGCATGATTTCCCTTTAGTGAATCCAGGCTGACTACTCCTGATCACCTTCTTGTCATTCATGTGGATAAAGCTGGCCTCATTTCAGAATGAGGTGCTCCATCACCTTTCCAGAAACTGAGGTAAGGCTGACTTGCTGGTAGTTTCCTGGATCCTCCTTCGTGCCTTTTTTGAAGATGGGGGTGACATTTTCTTACTTCCAGTCCTCAGGTATCTCTCCTGATTGCCATGACCTTTCAAAGATGATCATTAAAAGCCTCACTATGTCCGCCAGGTCCCTCAGCACCTGTGGATGCTTTCCATCAGGACCCATGAGTTTGTGGATGTCAGCTTTGCCTACACGTTCTCTAACCCAGTCCTCCTTGACCAAGGGAAAGTCTTCCTTTCAACGTTCTTTTACTGTGGTCTCCTGGGTCAGAGATCCCTGGCTGGTCTTGCCAGTGAAGACCAGTACAAAGAAGACATTCAGTAATTCTGACTTCTCTGCATTTGCTGTTACAAGGCCCCCTGCTCCATCTAGTAAAGGGCCCACACTATCCCTAGTTTTCCTTTTGTTTTTCATGTACTTGAAAAAGCCCTTTTTGTTGTCTTTGACGTCCTTGGCCAGATTTTTCCAGATGAACCTTGGACTTCCTTGTCTCATTTCTACCTTGTCTGACAACCTCTCTATACTCATTCCAAGTGGTCTGACCCTGCTTCCACCTCCTGTGTATTTCATGCTTACACTTCAGCAATGACATGAGTTCCTTGTTCATCCACACAGGTCTCTTACCCTATTTCCCCCATTTCTTGCTCATCAGGATGTGTCATTCTTAAGCCTGGAGGAAATAACCCTTGAATATAACCGGTTTTCTTGGGCCTCTCTTCCCTTCATGGCCTGTTCCCATGGGATACTTCCAAGAAGATCCCTAAAGAGGCTAACATTAGCTCTCACAAAGTCCATGATTGCTTGTTGCCGTGCTTCCTCTTTGCCCAACACTGAACTCCACAATCTCATGATCACTACAGCTAAGGCTGCCCCCAGCCTTCACATCTCCAACAAGGCCTCCCCTGTTTGTTGTTACGAAGTTGAGCAGCACACCATTCCTTGTGGGATCCTCCACTACCTGTGTCAGAGTGTTGCCATCAGTGCTTTCCAGGAACCTCCTGGACTGCTTGTGCTTTGTTGTACTGCTTCTCCAGCAGATATCAGGGTAGTTAAAGCCCCCCACAAGAACCTGTGACTTTCAGGCTGCTTCAAGCTGCCTTTAGAAATCCTCATCCACTTCTTCCTGATCAGGTGGCGTGCAGCAAATGCCTACAACAATGTCACCCCAGTCTGCTCTTTTATCCTGACCCATAAGCTCTTGATTCTCTCATCATCCACCCCAGATAGAGCTCAATACATTCCAAGTGTTACCTCACACAGAGGGAAGCTCCAACAATGCACCTTCGTGGTCTCTTTCGTAAGCAATGTGTGGGCCTTGTTGACAACATTTCAGTCATCTGAGGTATCCCACCATGTCTTTATAACCTTATCTCTGCCAAGCCTGTCTATGCCCACATCCGCCTTCAAATCTAGTTTAAAGCTCTCTCAATGAGCCCTGCTAAATCCTGAGGTAAGATTCCCTCCTTAAGGCAGGGGTGTTGTGGTGGCCCAGCCCACCTTTGGGCTGCGAATAAACAAGGACATCCAGTGGGTGGATTTCCCCGCCTAGGACAGTGGGTCTGAGGGCGGGTCCAAAGATGGTGCCATGGGTGGCACCGATGTGTAAGCCACAGCCCCCTGGGTGTCTCTTCAAATATGGACTCTTCCCCTGTTCCTGAAAGTTCATTGATATTCAGTTGCCTATTGGTTTTCCCCTTCGTGTTTATTCATTTCCTCCATTGCCTATGCAATTACTGTCTAGAAGGTTCTGGTCTATAGTGTTTCCCATTGCTTGGTTTAAATTTGACCCTCCCTACTAGCCCTACCATTGGATACCTGTCACCCCATGTCTTTTCCCCATTGGTGTATCCCTCTGTACCTCCCTTCTCCGCTCCCTCTATAACAGATGCTGCAAAGTGTCATTCTGTGTTCTTTGTGGCACACCCTGCAGCCTCCCTGTTCCTCCAGCCCCGAGTGGGGGAATAAAGTCTTGGATTGCTGCTACAAAGAGTCCCTTTCTCTCCTTTATCCTCGCTATCGCTACTGTTACCATTGGCTGCTGCCAGCTCCTTGCAGGAGACACAGAGCAGGCTGCTCTCTATACAGAGCCTCCACAGGACTGCAAAGCTGCTGACAGTCCTGCCTGTCAGGACACTCAGAGCAAGTTGCCTGCTTGGCCTCCGAGCGGTCAAGCAGTCAGCGACACATGTGGACCCCATTTATTGTCAGCAGGCTTGGTGTCATATAAACTGACCGGTGGTAAAAACCCTCAGAACTCTGCTGGTAATACCGGTTTCAAAGCCAGGTGTTCATCTGCCTGGTTTTCCAATTTCTTGCCCCATCAATC
>VZTH01013611.1:138125-178075 GCA_013397815.1 Aleadryas rufinucha
AGAGGGAAGCTCCAACAATGCACCTTCGTGGTCTCTTTCGTAAGCAATGTGTGGGCCTTGTTGACAACATTTCAGTCATCTGAGGTATCCCACCATGTCTTTATAACCTTATCTCTGCCAAGCCTGTCTATGCCCACATCCGCCTTCAAATCTAGTTTAAAGCTCTCTCAATGAGCCCTGCTAAATCCTGAGGTAAGATTCCCTCCTTAAGGCAGGGGTGTTGTGGTGGCCCAGCCCACCTTTGGGCTGCGAATAAACAAGGACATCCAGTGGGTGGATTTCCCCGCCTAGGACAGTGGGTCTGAGGGCGGGTCCAAAGATGGTGCCATGGGTGGCACCGATGTGTAAGCCACAGCCCCCTGGGTGTCTCTTCAAATATGG
Organism: Aleadryas rufinucha; assembly: GCA_013397815.1. Taxonomy (NCBI): domain Eukaryota; kingdom Metazoa; phylum Chordata; class Aves; order Passeriformes; genus Aleadryas; species Aleadryas rufinucha. The sequence continues at coordinate 138,507 of VZTH01013611.1, forward strand.
ACTCTTCCCCTGTTCCTGAAAGTTCATTGATATTCAGTTGCCTATTGGTTTTCCCCTTCGTGTTTATTCATTTCCTCCATTGCCTATGCAATTACTGTCTAGAAGGTTCTGGTCTATAGTGTTTCCCATTGCTTGGTTTAAATTTGACCCTCCCTACTAGCCCTACCATTGGATACCTGTCACCCCATGTCTTTTCCCCATTGGTGTATCCCTCTGTACCTCCCTTCTCCGCTCCCTCTATAAAAGATGCTGCAAAGTGTCATTCTGTGTTCTTTGTGGCACACCCTGCAGCCTCCCTGTTCCTCCAGCCCCGAGTGGGGGAATAAAGTCTTGGATTGCTGCTACAAAGAGTCCCTTTCTCTCCTTTATCCTCGCTATCGCTACTGTTACCATTGGCTGCTTCCAGTTCCTTGCAGGAGACACAGAGCAAGCTGCTCTCTATCNTGGCTGCTGCCAGCTCCTTGCAGGAGACACAGAGCAGGCTGCTCTCTATACAGAGCCTCCACAGGACTGCAAAGCTGCTGACAGTCCTGCCTGTCAGGACACTCAGAGCAAGTTGCCTGCTTGGCCTCCGAGCGGTCAAGCAGTCAGCGACACATGTGGACCCCATTTATTGTCAGCAGGCTTGGTGTCATATAAACTGACCGGTGGTAAAAACCCTCAGAACTCTGCTGGTAATACCGGTTTCAAAGCCAGGTGTTCATCTGCCTGGTTTTCCAATTTCTTGCCCCATCAATCCCTGAAATTGGCAGGATAGAAGAGAACACAACTGGTGCTCCAGAGCCCTTGAACAGCTGTCCCCAAGGCTCTGATGTCCCTTTTGATCATCTGCACTCTTGTTGTTGGGACTTGGTCATTACCCACATGGAAAACCAGCAGTGGGTGATCATCAGCGGGCTGTACCAGGCTGGGAAGTTTCTTGGTGATGACCCTTACCTGGGCCCCAGAGAGGCAACACACCTCCCTATGGATTGGATCCAGATGGCATATCAGGCCCTCCATTCCTCTCAAAAGGAGTCACCAATGACTGCTGCCCTTCCTTTCCTTGAATAAGGAAGTTGTGATGTGGGGGGTAAGCTGCTCTGCCATAGGCAGCTTCATCAACCTGGATGGACCTTCACCCACCTTCTCATTTCTCCATTCCTCATTTCCCTGGTTCTCAGATTCCAGGGCCTTGTATCTATTGCATATGGGCACTTCAGGAGGTGAGACAGGTCAGGAGTAGTTTCACCTGCCACCCCAAGCAGAAACCCATTTTCACTCCCCTCCATCCCCGAGGGTCCCTTCCTTCTGGTTGGTGGTGAGAAGGTAGGGGGTCCATTGCTTCTTATGAATTGGATATCAGGTCTGTTTGTCTGAGGCATGGCAGAGTGCAGCTCCACCAGTCAATCTCTTACTACCAGTCTTCCCTATATGTCAGCATGGTCTCCTACATAGTTAATATAATTCACTCAGAAGTGAGGATTCCTCTGAGTCATCTGGACTCAGCAATACAGAGAGGATTAGACCAGGAGTCTAAAAATAGTAAAAGCATAGTTATACTCATGTAACCAATGTAACTGACCACAAAAAGACAACACTAGTCAAAACTTCTAAAAGTAATAATTAAAGGGTTTTTTTTTTTTCAGTCTTAGAAAGGTCATGTTCCTTCTCAACCAATTACTAAAAAATAAGCGTGAATTCAATCTTTCTTTTCACATACAGGAAGGAGAAAGCAAGAGGAGAAATAATAAGCAAGAGCATTTACATATTCAATTTTCTTTTTGCATGTACAGAACCAAGAAAAAAGGCAAAACCATGACACAACTGTAATGTGGTTTTCCTAAACCTGAATACAGTGCACTGTTCTGTTGTTTACCTTTCAACAGTTCAAAGTTATACCTAACGGCCTATGCAAAAGGGATTTACTATTTTATTCCCTTACATAGCAACCTTTTGCAAAAACCCTGTAATGACCATTGTATTTTTCCTTTAGGGAAGAAAAACTAAAGGTAAAAGCCAGTCAAGTTTAGAGAACTCCTGTGTTTCTGGCTAATGCAGAAATTCAGTGCCCCTTTTCAGTGTCTCTGGTAAGTCTGATGTCATTATTATCACATATTTATTTTAGAATAAGATTTCAGGAAATAGCTTGGGGTATTTGCCTATTCAATAAGTTGAGTGAAAACTGGAATTAGCCAGTTCATGGAGATTCAATCTAGAAAAAGTATCCCTCAGCAGATGCACTACTATTATTTTGTTTGTTTTAGTACACTATATACTCATCTTTTTCATTGCACAGACTACAATTTTTTAAAAAATAACTCTGAGGTAAAAAGAAGGCCAAATTACTTCTTCGCATTTTTTAATTTAGAGGTTTTCTTAGTGTCAGCCATGGAAAACATGCAACTCTTCAAATGCCTTTTCTCCCTCATCCACCTCCCAGCAGTTGTCACATTCAGAAAAATCTTCAGAGAGGAAGCACTTGAGAGTAAAGATTCTCCATCTTACAGAAGAATGTGGCTGCCTACAGCTTTTCCTCATATTACACAAACCTACCTCTACCTTGTACCTGGATCTGGAGCTATTCTAGATCATGAAGACACTACAGATACCTATAGACACATTTAGAGGAAAGTCCTATGTTTTTTGGTGGCATTTTAAACAGGCTTTTACCACATATATCACATCAACCATCTAATAAAGATAAGCTAGTATCACTGTGTCCACATGTCACCTATCATCTGAAATCTACTAAGATCTGTCTACCATCTCTTTTGACCAAGACTGGGAGCCTTGCTGAGGATAATGTTTTATGAGTGAGTGATCTTGGGCAAACCATGTCCCTCTATCTGTTGCCTTTCTGGTCTTAAAAATTAAAAACCAGACACAGTTTAGGGGAAAAAGGTTTTACCTCAGTATTTATTTAAGGATTCTCAAAGGTGCACACTTCGTCCAGGTGGAATGTGTCAAAATGCACACCGAAAATGCACACGCACGATAAATCACGTATACAATTTACAGGCCTTGCAAATTAGCCTGTCTATCTGACATTCCCCAGTGGGAGACTTGAATGAGCCCCCCATCCTATGCAATTTTCCCCTGGATGGGCCTATCTTAGTTTACAAGATGTGTTTTAGAAGGGACCTTGGTTTCTAGGGCTTTCTGACGTTTAACTGCGAAGCTTCTAGGATGTTTGGTCTCCTGGCTTAACAGAATATAAGGTCTATGCTAGTTGTCAAACTTAAAAAATTACAAGTATGTGGGCTAAAAGCACTAGGGATACATAAGAACTATATGAAAGGGTATATAAAAGGGGTATATGAAAAAGGCAAAAACATCATCATGGCATCAGTCAGGCCTTGTACTTTACTTCTGAGAAGCCCACATGTTAGCACGAGTGGCCACTGCCAGGGATCATGCTGGAAGACCTAAGCCAGCCTGTATTGTGCACTGGTAGGTATTATGACAGAGACAATGTTCTGATCTGGCAGGCATAGACACATAATGAGTTCATTTTGGATTGTTTGCTGGTTTGTTTTTACATGAAATAAAAGGCACCATGGTATGGGAGGGAGGCAGAACCTCTCTTCAGATGGGACCCATGTGACATAGTGTGCCATGGGAAGGTTCAGCTGGGGTTTATATAAAGCTCTGACATAACTTAAGTGTATCACTGTGTTCCTATTTATTTAATAATAGAAATAATACAAAAAGCTGTGTATCTTGAAATAATTGAGATTAATATGCTGACTATAGAATGAACAAGTTTCAAGTAAATGTTTGACTTCAGTATTTAAATACTGCACTTATTTCTCTAATTGCATTTTATTTGTGGCTCAATTTCTGTATTTAATGTTCTGTCCCATGCTGCAAGGACAGTGTTATTCTCCAAGAATTTTACTCAAACACAGAGCAAAACTAGAATCACACTCAAAAATCCGGCACGTTTCAAGCATAGAACCAAATCCTGCATAGTGAGTAAAGATTATCATTACTTTCTCATGCAGCAGAACTAACACACAATGTTAACACAAGTATATAAGTAGAATTATCTTCAGTATTTGGACAGATGGAATCTATGCAGATATAACCAGATACACATACAAACAAATATTTCTTGTAAAATATGCCATGTTAGCAAACCTGATCTTCTTTATGTCCTAAGATCTTACCCCGCATGGCTTTTTCCATCTCTACACATCTTGTGAATTTCTGGCCTCTGACTAAGAAGCTCCAACAGAAGCCATTGTATTGAAATAAAATTCAAAATGAGTGCGAGAGAAAGTTTATTACATCCAGAAGACAATGGTTTCAACAGCTTTTCTTCCATAATCTTCTCATCAAATGTTCCCACTGACTCTGGAAGTTTTCCACAACTCTCTCAATGTCATTTAGTAAACCTTGAGGCTGCAGAGCCAGGTTTAAGAAAACTAAAGCCACTTAGCTACATTCCAGAAGTAGTCATTGGTGAAAGAGTTAATACCTTCCTTACAGTTACTGACTAGTTCTTTAAGAAACTTAACATCAAACTAAATATGCTTAGTATGCACTATGTGGCACAGTGAGACCTCGAGAAGTACGTGGTTACATCTTGAAAGTCCACATTATAGAACACTTATACTGCAAAAGCAAGGTATGGAAAAGCAGCTCTCTGAACTACTGCCTAAGCACTTTTGAAACCAAGAAATAGCTAAATGAGCTTGGCTTGTGCTCTGCTAGATGTGGCAAGTCCATCTAAAACAACAAGAGATGGAGCATTTAGAGTTTCTTTACAGCAAAAATACAGGGTATAACTACTAGATTTTCCTCATATTAATTCTTATCTGACTGGCTTCTCATCTGGCACACTCAAAAGGCACTTCATGGGGCTTAAAATTAAGCACACATCACAAAAATTTAGTGCTGGTCACCTACAAACTACAGTTCTATTCATGAGAATGTAATTCCAACGTAGAACATCCTGTCCACCTCATCCCCTGATAGCCGAAGTCTTCAACACCTCACTAGAAACAGTTACTTATCTGCTGATTAACTTACTTTGAAATATCTTTGCCACCATGTTGCCATGGAAATATGACATTTCCAATAGCTGCCCGGTAACTGTAGACTCCCAGGAGCCCAAGTGCCATAGCAATTTTTGAAACCAGGGAGCATCTTCTTTGAACCAGAAAGAAGATCGTAAGTAGGGAGACTGCAGCCAGGAAGGAGAGTTCAGATTTATGTTCAGAGCTGGGAAAAAAACAAACAAAAAAACCCCTTTTAAAACAGTAATTAGTGCTAAACACATTTGATAGAGGCTTAGCTACAGCACTGTATTAAATAAACTGCATTAATTAATGCAGCACCAAATTAATCACGGCAGTGGTATCTGTTACGAACTTTCTAAGAGGTATGGTAAAATATTTTAGTATTTTTAGAAAAGCAGTTTTATTAATGAGGTTTTCTATTCAAGCATGCATATTTAAAAGTGTAATTATTGTGTTCCACCATATGGTAGTTATTTTATTAGTAATATAAAAACTGGGCTGCATATTGCATAATAAAAAAGGGTCTACTGCTTTTAAACTAAGGTTTTATTATTTACACATTTTTTAAAAGTGTGTTTTGCTTACACTACAGCATTTCATTTTTATTTTTCAAAGCACAACAGAAAAGACTTTTGCACTACAGGATTAGAACTATTCTGTCTTTTGAAATAACTGCATATGTATTTGTTTAATTTTAGACACATTAGCTACCCTACTACCTATAGAACACATTACCTACCCAAAACGACCAAAAATATACTTACATACTTTAAAACACACACACACAAACTCATTAGCACAATATGATTCCCGTATGCAACTACAGCACCTTGTACTGTGTCAATACATAGAAGAGATAGACACAAAATTTGCATCATTGGCAGAGAAGATTACAGATAGAATTTATTTGTTTGTTCCCCTGCATCCTAAATAGGTAACACTCGTTCCAGGATCAAGGGAGCCTGCTGCCAGTGTTATGTATTTAAATCTTCAGCAATATGAATTAACACTGCAAAATGTAAGGGGTAAGGTAAAGATCTGCAACCATCCCCTAACACATAGTTTCAGTAAGCCTACTGTAGTCCAAGAATTGCCAACCCATGCCTCCTGGAAATATTCCCAGTATCCCAAATGATATAAAACCACTAATTTTGTTAGATTTGCCTTCAGTTAAGAACATCATGTAGATTTTGAGAGCTAAGGGCTCCATCTTCTGTTTTCCACAACTCAAAATCCCATAATAAAAGATCACTAACTTCAGGAAATTAACAGTGTGCCTGGGCTGTTTCCTGCATTGAATCCAATTACACTTACAAAACTCCAATTTTATCTCTGATGTAATAAAAATTAATGTACTTCAAACAGGTTTACTTTCTTATTCCATAGTATACACTTTATCAGGAGCTTGATCAATAGCTGTTCCAGCTGTTGTGCTAGAAGAGTCAAGGAGGAAAGGTTGTAGAGCAGGATAAATTGTCCCGTTAATTCTGCATGCAGGACCCCATCAAGTAGTTTGTACACCTTAACAGGACTTCCAAGAGATGCACTGCTCTCTGAAAGCCAATGGCCAAAAGTAAGAGGAATAAGATCTAGAACACTGTGAGACAGAAAATGTAGTCTTGATGTTTCTCCTTACAACTGTTCTTCCTCTACATAAGGAGACAGCAGAAGCAGTGAATAGACTCCTGCAGCAACCTGTGAAGATAACTCAAGCACCATGTCCTTTATGATCAAAACATAATGAACTAATTTAGTAGCCACTAAACCTTTCAAATGAGCATTTATAGAAAATATTAAGCCTTCAGGTCATATTTTCCTTGGCTATTCATTTTATGAGAGCAAGACAAATCAGGGATAAATAACAGCACATCCTCATTATCATCTGTCTCTTTATCTAAAAAACTCAATACACATTGAGTTTGGAAACTTGACCCCTAGCACAGGGACTAATATACATCTCATGTCCAGGTTTTCTGGTAACAGTTCTCTGTGATCTCCATTTGGAATTTTTTTGAACCATACGAATTTGTTAAAAAAACCCCTACCTGAGCGTTTTGTAGCATTTGCTGAAGAAACAAGAAAAGGATTTACAGCAAGCAAAGTCAGATCAGCACAAATCACCTACTGTTTCAAGGTTTTCCAGCGAACGTTGCTACAGTTAGGCAGCTAAAAGCATATGTAATTAGCATATATTTTGAAAGGAGACGGTAGCTGCTCAACACAGAGTCCCATCATTTAGTAAAGTTCTGAATTATTTTGATAGTCTGCTCAGAAATACAAGCATAAACAAGCTACTCTGATCTCAACTGCAATGTAGTGGGTTTTGCACAAACCACAAAATTGAAAGTGAAGAACCAAGAGCTTCCTGAGGGAAAACTTGGTGAGAAGGGAAGGAAAAAAGAGGACTTTGGCTGTATCTTCCTACTGTAACAGCTTGTGGTCTACACTCATACTTCTGGTAACAGAATGAAGGTTGAAGACATTTTCTTCCACTGCTCGGACCTCACCTCATTACTGTAAATACAAGCAGAGTGAAAGGAATTACAAATGTGCGTGATTAATAACTTAAGTGTATGACGCCTTTTAAATTTTTTTCTTTCATTTTACAACTGAATACACAGAAGTCACAAAGTGTGCTAGCTTTGAGGGGAAGGGCATTTGAGGATGGTTAAGTATATTAGTAAAAGAAAATATTATCATCTTCCCATGATGATGCTTCTTGCCACTTCTCTTCAAGCTGACACTGCCATGTAGCAGCTCTGACACCTTTCAAGTATCAGCTCTGACCAAGATTAAGTAAAGCTAACTGAATACCAACCAATCAAAAAGAAAACCTGACTTCCAGCCAGATTTAGATTGCATGTTTTCTTCCACTTCATATACTGTCTAATTTTCTTTTGCTCTTTTTCCCATCAAAGTATTTATCAGGTTTCACAGTCTGTCTGCAAATAACAAAGAACATTTTCCTTATTTCAGCACTGCTGGATGCACTCCTAGTAGCCAATTTCAGCACACTATTGGTAGATTGATTTTCTGTGTTTTGATGCTTACATCAAACAGGAGAACCTGGACAACAGTCTCTCTGTCTCAAATGCTGAGCCCGTTATGCACTGTCTACTTAAGCAAAATACTAGACTGAGCATGAGCACAGATGTCCAAAAGATCAATACAAGGGAATCAAAAAAGAGGGCTGTTTGTTCATTAGTTTATCTTAGAGAAAAGGCTGGCTAGAAAAAGCCTGAGTAGCCTGAACTCAAACTAACAAGGGCACACATGATCTAAGTAAGGTTCTAAATTCTTATTAGCAAAAAACATGCTATTAAGACATAATTGTGCCAATTAAACTAATACTAAAAATATAATAACAATCAACCTTATAGACTAGCAATGCATTTTGGGAAGAGGAGTAAGTGCTTTATGCAACTCAGTTTATCACCAACTTTTAATTTATGCTGTAAGGAAAACACATCATCTCAATCTTGATCAAATCACTAGGGAAACAGACATCTCTACAATCCTGTTATTGTGCGAAGGAAAAGGAACAAAGATATTAGAACTCCCAACCAAAGAAAATGCAAGAATGCTGGCCAAACAGGAATTCCCAGACACTTTACAGACCACAGGATGTGTAAAGATTTAGTTGCATCATTGACTAATCTTTCTAAAGCTTGTTCAGTGAGCCATAACAGAGTCAAGAACTCAACTACATCCCATCATTCAAGTCCAAAAACTGTAATACTTCAAATACTACTCATCTTTTAACTCTGTATTGCAACTGAAGTATATGTCAGCATGGAGACATACATAACATTCTCCTGTTAGGCTGAAAATTGCTCCATCGTTTTAAGTCAGGATGTAACTCCACAGCAGCCTGAGCCAACCTGTGTCAGGGCTGCCAGGGTTCTGTTCTTTCACCTGCTCCCTAAACACAGCAGAAATAGTTACACCAATGAAAGGGAGAAGGCAGAACTGTGACAGTGACAGTCCTAATCACACATCCTCTCAGCCTGCCATGGCACAACACTCTGGACCGTTGCATAATCTTTTTAAGCCTCCCACAGTACGAGGTAGGGAATCATCGCTTCTTTCTCAATTAGATTTGAAAGGCAAGTGGGTTTTTGTAAGGAATGCTTGACAGTGGCAGAAAGAAAAAACTGTTTGTCTGCAGCACTTCAAAAGATGCAGATACTTCCACATCCTCTTCTTACAGTAATTTCAACAACAGCAGTGCTGACTTGTACACTCTTCCCTTCCTGCATTCCTGTTACTAGCCAGCCCATTTGCCTGTGAAGACTGATGGTAAATGAGAGTGAGAAGTGATCCAACTGAAAGCCAAGAGTTTTCCATGCCATCTTGACTTATTTTTCCAGACACGTCTATTCAGTGATTTAGTTCACCATACTGACACAGGAACAGATAAAATACAGGGCCAGTGAGACAAGGAAAAAGAGAGCAAGTTCCTTGCCTTGTATGGCAAAAGCTCCTACAGTATACTATTTTAGCCAAACAGTCATAGCCTAAGAGTGTAGCTGTAGAATCTTCTCTCTTCTACTTGCTTCAAGACCCAAGCAAATACACTCAATGTGAGGCCATCATTTGATAAGGAACAGAGGAAAAAATTCACCTGTAAAATTCTGACGTTTTTGTTTTGATATCTAGCTGCTGTACTTCAGCCTTACTGAAGGGGGAGGCAGACAGCTTTAATAATAGGGTTGTGATAGCTTTATAAAGGAGAATACTTTATCAACCTGACAGATTTTCGTGATGAGACAAGCTCAGTGGAAGAGCATAAACCAGGCATTGTTGCTTATCTGTGCTCTAAAAAGGCTTTTAACACCAGCTCCCATAACATCCCCATAGGCAATCTCATGCTAGAAAAGCGGACAGTCAGGTGGACTGAAAAGTACTCAGATGCTGGATTCACAGGGCTGCCATTAACAGCACAAAAGTCCACCTGGAGGCCAGTCACTATCTGTCAATCCCAGGACTTGGGGGTTGGCCCCCACTGGGGCCAATACTGTTTGATGTCTTCACTAATGACGTGGGCAATGGGGCAGTGCCCCCTCAGCAAGTCTGCACACAACACAGAACTGGGAGGAGTGGTTGATACAGTAGGTGGGTCTGCTGACACTCAAAGGCCCCTTGACAGGCTGGAGAAATTGACCACCAGGGATCTTATGAAGTTCAGCAAGGGCAAGAAGCAAGTCCTGCACCTTGGAACAAATAGCTACACACATCAGGACAGACTGGGGGCTGACCATTTTTTCAGAGGTGACTCTGCGTGCCTGGGTGGACCCTGAGTCGACAATCAGCATGCAACATGCCCTTGTAGCAAAGGCAATCAACAGCATTTGGAGCTGCATATGAAGAACATTACCAGAAGACAGAGAAAGGTTATCTCTTACCCTGTGTTCACCCATGGGTCCAGTTATGGGTTACCCAGCGCAGAGAAAGATATGGACGTATTCAAATTCACATTAATTCCAATTCACAGGAACAAAAATCAAACACAAAAATAGCCTCCTCCCTCCCTTCTCCCTGCTCCTTCCTCAACAACAACAACAAAAAAACCAGAGTAAGTCAGAACAGATGTAAAAAACCTTGGGTTTACCTGAGTGGGTTGCCTGGAAGTTCCTGACAGGCAATAGTGTTAGAGCTGGGCATATGGGATTTCCCATTTTTGTTATAAATTGGGAGCATCTGCTCTGTCTGCAGTCCATACTCCACCTGTGTTATCTCCCTGAGACCCCCACTGCCCAAGGCTATAAAAGGTTTTGCTGCTCTATAGGCATACTTAGCACCATGAAATCAGAGGTGGGAGCATATTAAAGTCAGACAGGATCTTTGAAAGTTAAGTCCATAAATGCACACACAATTTTTAGAAGTCTGGTAACATTTCCAAGAGTCAATAAACATCTCTGGGGGACCAGATGAGTAAAAGCATATATCTGAAATAAAACAAATTCTTCAGCTGCAGGAGTATCAGGTCCTTGTTTCACGGCTTTGCGGCACCAGCACACTCCAAAGAAAAGGACTGGAAGTCTGAAGAAAAAATCTGGCTCAGGACATTATTGGGCAAATAAATCTTTCGCAGATGCTCAGGATTAATTGCAAAAATCCTCACAGTCACACCAAATCACACCTCATCCTGCTCACACATTGGCTTAGCTCATAATGAAGGAGTGAGTTATCTATCATATGGACTTGATGTAGGAAACACAACATTTTTTCCTCATTTCCTCACAAGAGCAAAAATGCATGGTGAAAACTCGGGTATAGAACAACTGCTATAATGTGATAAATTCCCTCATAAGTCATGTCTTTCAGCACTCATGCCTGTCACTGCAATTAGCATTTCTTCTGTGAGGCTGCCAATAAATAACAAGTCTCATATTAGTCCATTTGCTCATGTCATTTTTAATGAATGATGAATGACATTTCATCCATGTATTGTAAGACACTGGCAAGAAATCTGTTTATCTTACACAGCAGAGCCTCTTCATCTGCTGTTTGCAAAACCTTGACTAGACAGTCAAAAAGTATTGCTTCTCTATCCACCAACTGAAGTACATGAGACAGCTCAAGTATCACTGAATAATACCTGTAGTTCTTAAAAATACTGAAAGGTATTAGAAAAAGCAGAAGCCCTTCTCCGCTGTACCTTCAGTTATAAAAAACTCCCTTTCTTGTTTATCGTATTACACTCAAAAAATTCCTTCAGCTTTTCACTGACACATTACAAGCATGTGATAGACAAGGAAGAATTCTATGTGTGGCACCCTCTCCTGTGACTTCATAAAGTTTGGAATTATGCAGAACCTTCCTGCCTTAATTTCAAGAGTTTAATTCTATTAAGTGATTTTTAATTTCTCAAACCAGACACTGTTGACTTAGACATGGAAAATATTTACTTTTTGCTTCTGATAAATTTATCATGTATAATTGGCATTAATTAGATAAGTCATGGTGCAGGGCAAATATTATAAACTATTGATAATACACAAGGAATTACTCCTGCAGGATACAGCAATGAAAAATTCCTTGTCACTTCACCGTTTTTCTGCTTCGTATGTTCGCAGCACTTTCTGATCAGAGACCATACAGAAAGGTATACCTATTTCACCAAATGAAACACATTAATTTTTAAATAAGGCAGAAAGTGTGACAAGAAATCAGATACCCACCTTGTCAACCAGTGTCCAAAGTCTGGCCGATGAGCCCACTGGACACCTGTCTGATTCAAGGATCGAAGCAGCCGACAGCAAATAAGGATGATCCATGGAGTTGCTAAGCTTATCCACTTATCTGATCCTTTTATAAATTCAGATGAAGAGGTGGCCTTGCCCAGTTTTGAATTACTTGCTGCTGGAATGTCTATATTCTTGCACTCAGGGGTTTCCCCAATACTATCAAAATTCTGTTTCACATTGGTGCTATGTTGAGGGTCACATTCTTTCAGAAGAAAATAATTTCTACAAAGTTCCTGACACAGCACCAAAGAAAGTGTATTGATAAGAAAATACCAGGTTTGATGTTCCTCTTCTATAAAACTGCTTGCCCCCAAGCTCAAAACATGGCCAATAGTTCCAGCCAGAATTAGCACATCTATTTCTGACCAGCTAGAACTGGACACAGTAGGATTCTGTAAACAAACAAACAAACAAACAAGCAGTGGTGAAAGAGTATATAAAAATTTCACTTGTAAGTATTCATAGAGTGCTTACAGCAATGAAAACAGAATAAATAGCAGGATGACTTATTTCTGTCTTAAGAAATCTCAAAAATTTATAGAAGAATCATTTCAGTAAAGCATACTTAGCACTACAGCATAGTAATAATTTTTTAAAACTGCATTCTGTTTAAGGAATAAAATTTCTCTATGAATAATCATCACAACTGTACAGATTAAGATTCCCTACCACCCTGTTGCATAGTTGTAGAAGTAAAAATAGAAATCCTGCAGAAATCAAACTTGAGATATAGATAATAGGTAATTCTCTAACAGTTCAAATCTGTGGTATCTTCAACTCAATACAGTGAAAGCCTTCACTACTCAAGTCAACAAAGTTACTGCCTGATGGCATCCCTTGACCTTGCTTAGCATGAAATGAGTCTTTCATCATAAAATCTACCTTAAACCTTTACCCACCTATTATTTACTTCACACACTGTGCCTATCTAAAACCATAATATATTTTGTCTAATGCCTCCATTAGCTCAATTTCCTGTTCTCAGCAGCTAATTGGAATTGCCTTATCATCACTACCTTCAGTGATAGGGTCAAAGAGAAAGCATAAGGGCATGAGGAAGTTGAGAGCACCCGGTTCATTGATGTTATCATGTAAAGAACCTTTTCAGCACACAGGGAAGGCCATAGAAAGACCACACAGAGACACAACCATGATAAGTAAGCACTAAGGGAGACCATAAAGCTGACCAAAACTCTTCAGCCATTAACTGACAGGCCAATAAGAAATCACAGGCTCTGAAGAGCATCAGTCTGGACTCTGTAACAGATAAGGGAGAAGTGACAGTACAAGGGTGTTACAGGTATCTGTTGGCGCCTGTGGATCTGTACCAACTCATTAAGCAAAGCTTCAAGAAAGCGTCAGGGGCGGGGAAGGTGAGGTGAAGAGGAACATGCTGGAAATGGGGAAAGTAAGAGAAGAAAGGGGAAAGGATTCAGTTACATATAAGTAGGAGCTAGTGCACTTTTCTGACTGAGCCCTGTGCCTGGTCTCTGTGGTCTATCCTGTCTTAGTAAATCCTCTCCTATCTTTCTGTGCAACTCCACACCCTGTCCTAAATGTGGGTGTTGCAAGACACCACTGCAAGTAGCTGGGGACAAGCCTGCACATCAGTAACCTAAGACCAGAGCAAGTAAAAGCAAGTGCCAGCAGCTGCAGAGTGATCATGGGTCATCAGACCCACACATCTGCAGTGCCCTGACTGCAGCACATGTCAGAGTGACTGGCGAGGGGACCACTGGCCATCAGGACTGTAAGCCCAAGGTGCCAGCAGCTGGAGGGATGAGAGTACACACAAGACAGGCCAGGGTGTCAGCAACAGGAAAAGAGACTGTGGATCACCAAGCTTGTAGGCCAGCATGATTAACTGGAGGGCCCAGAGTACACACCTATGTGAGGGGAGTCACAGGGCCACTGACTGGAGACACCTGTCTGTTTAACCTCCCCTCAAAGTCAGAGCCAAAGGTGGGGACAGTGACCCAGGATGGGCATGCACAGCTGTGCTCCAACAGCAAGGCAAGACAAACACCCTAGCCCCGGAGGACAGCAGGAGCTTCCTAACATACCTTAACAAATAGGATAACATACATACTTGTGAAGAATTTTGGGAAAGACACTGTCAAAAATCATACATTACTATTTTATTTTCTCTATTTTTGCTCTATTAGAGAATATAATAGAGTATATCTTAAACTGATATTTCAAGCACCTAATAAAACAAAAATTTGAAAGCCAGATCGAAATTACTGCATGCCATTTTTACTTCAGAACAAAGACCTCTGAAACTACTTTCACATTCATTTCTTTAACTGCGTATTTTAACCACATAATCCTTCTACACTTGACCTATGCACAAACTTTAAAAAAAATCTTGACTATTCACAGGGATAAATTTGACATAGAACATACTAAACTAAAAGATGCACAGTGTACTACAATTCCTGCACGGTTTAAATCATGTTAAAAGAAAATCGAAACTAACTGACCTTCGAGCAGGTAACAAGAAAGCAGGTATAAACGATACAAGTATCTCTGAACATCTTAGATGCAAGTCTCACTTGTGTCTATGACTTACTGACAGCAGTATATGTATTTCTGTTCAATAAGGAAGAGTATGTAACACAGAGAAGACAACAAACACACAATGCAAGAAGATAGTTAACATTACTAGGAATTTTGCTTTAGGGAAAAAAATGTTTGCAAAATCAAAATTTTATGAGATGTATGTGAAAGAAGGCAGGATGATGCCATGATGCTTTTTTTTGCTTTTTATATATACCCCCTCTAGATACTCTTTTATATAGCTTTTATGTATTTTTAAGGGCCTTTTAGCCCACATACTTCTAATTCTTCAGGCTTGATAAATAGCGTAGACCCAATATTCCGTTAAGCCAGGGGACCAAACATCTTAGAAGCCTCAGACACCAAGGTCTTCTCTGGAACACATTTTGTAAACTAAAGTAGGCCTGTCCAGGGGGGGAAAGTTCCTTGGAGAGGGGGGTTTGCTCAGCCTTTCATTGGGGAATTTTTGATAGATATGTTAATTGGTAAAGCCTATAATTTTGTACCCGAACTATTGTGGGTGTGCATTTCGGGGGTTGCTCACGGGGGTGCATTTTTGGTGTGCATTTCGACGTGTATTCCAGCATCCTCCATCTGAATGGAGTGCACCAAGGATCCTTAAAATAAATACCAAGGTAAAATCCCTTTTTCCCCCTCTAACCGTGTTTGGCTCTTGATTTTAAGACCAAGAAAAGGCATCAGGAGCTATAATTACAATTATCACCTATTCACATGTCCTTCATTTCTTGTGTTGTTAAAGAATACATTACAACGAAGTCATTTCACTTCAAAGAAACCAAAAACACAAACAAACAAACACACAGACAAAACCCCACGCAACCAAAAAAGTCCCCATGAGGTTAAACACAACAATAATGGGGGAAAAATACTAATAATCTGAAAAAATGCCCAGTTTCAATCTAAATTTACCAGCATTTGAAATGTCTTTGGTGTTCTAAAGACCACTCAGGTTTGTTTAGTACGCTATTCTGAAAAGCAAATACCATAAGCTGGTATTTGGAACAAAAGGACAAGATTGTCTGTGCAAAGACCAAAGAGCATGAAATTCACAAAGCTGAGACAAGAACAGTACATGACTGATCTTCAGCAAGTTTAAATTCCATTAATTCTATCATGCTGACCTTAAAGATCTTGGCTAACTAAATAAATGAGCATGTAAGCACCATCTGCTTGAAGAGACAAAGGAATATGAAATCCTAAATAAATAAGAATTAAAAAGTCTGTGATACAATTTGTCTTCTTTGTAAGACAAAACATAAAATCTATGGAAGGACTGGTCTCTTGTACCTGGTTGCTGTCAGCAAAGAATATAAAAACTGAAGAAGTGATGCATTATCAATTGGGAACATACAAAAACCTCATTAAAATGATGGCATTAATGTGAAATGTCCCAGGGTCAGAAATCTCTATTTCGTGCTTGCTTGTCTCTCACAACTTCAGTGAAAAGAGAAAAAAATTACTCTTACATTCACATCAAAGGATTAAAATTCAACCACATTTACTGCTAAACCACATGAGTTAAATCACTATGCAAAATTAAAAATTATGATGCTATTATAATCTCCTGAGCCTTGATAATCTTAAGAAATTCTGGACCTCCATCAAGGTTTTCTAAATTTATGTCTAATCCTTTATATATGAACTGTGCCTTATTAGGAATGCCATGAGTACGGTGTCATATACTGTCTGACCTTAGATTACTTAGATTCTACCTAGTTTTTAGATTTGATTTAAAGGCATTGAAACATAGGTCTTACTCTGATATTCACAGCTCTGTTTTTCCAGCTGCTGAACGTGTCCAACCCTCAGGAACTCAGCAGACACTCCAGATACTAAAAAATTCGTATGACTCTCAGTTTGATTGGTATCTTGGAAAAAACCTTAATACAGAATCTTTTGTTTAGAAATTTTTAAATCCCAGGCTTCAAATGATGTAAGCATATAATCTCCCAAACCAAGGCAGCCTCAACAACTGATGTATCAGCACTAGTATTTAAGTAATACAGAAACTGACCTCTCTGCCCTATCTTTGAACATACCTTGCTAGCTTACAGAAGTACCAGTACATAAACGATGGAATACATGC
Organism: Aleadryas rufinucha; assembly: GCA_013397815.1. NCBI lineage: Eukaryota > Metazoa > Chordata > Aves > Passeriformes > Aleadryas > Aleadryas rufinucha. The sequence continues at coordinate 155,429 of VZTH01013611.1, forward strand.
ACCTTTGACCATTAAATTTTGAAACTTCTTCACTTTGAAATAAAACCTCTTGTAATCTGTGTTCTGAGTCTTATTCCAGTTATCAAGTTTTTTTTGTGGTTAACCATCCACAGTTAATGCCTGAGAAATTCTGCAACTACTTTTCAGGTGAGAAACATTTTGTTTTTCATGCTCACAATTTAAACACTTATCATTATGTTCCCTTCTGATACTTGAGCTCTCTGAATCCAGTCTTGATTCTCTATGATGGTAACTTTTCCATGACAAAGTACTACAGATCACACTTTTACATTTTCACAGCAGTTTGGGATAATTTCTGAGAGTTATCTGGTAAAGACACCACCCAATCAGCTTTTTTCTCCCCAAGTCAAAAAATGCCAAAAATATTTTAAGTGCAATTGCATAAAAATGTAACACTGTTCAACTCATCAAGAATATCAAACAAAGGAGGAAAACCAAAAATACTGTTAAATGAACAGGTGCTTTAAAATAAACAGAAAGAAGGACATTTTGCAGATGTAATAAAAACCCACTATAATTCTGCATAATGAAAATTCTCAAGACCTCTACTTGATAAGCCCTAACTTCTGTGTTCTAGTTTCAAAAAAAATTAGTTTTCATTTCTATCGGGGGGGGGGGGGGCNACCCACAACTAGTAATAGTAAATCACACACTTAAATCAACTACCAAGCAATTACAGTGAAACTATGAACAAGAAGTTAAAATTTTTAATGATTCTCTGGAATTCATAAAGGGCTGCAGAACTATTTAAAGCCTGAAGTATCATTAAAAGAAGGGACTGATGCTGCTAGAAACATAGCAATCAGAATCTATAAATAACAGTCAGGAAGCAGATGCTAACACTGCCTGCACTGGTCTTCAGAAAATTCATGAACGTGGTAATCAGTTTCTATATTCAGCCACAGTGGGGAAAAAAAAGCATTACAAATGAGAAGCACTTCAGAGGCATCTCTAGATGTGAACGGAAACAATTTGAAGGAAAACAGCTCTGAAGCCATTAACAGGAGAGGTTATCTTAATTACTTTTAAAATACCTACATTTTATCGTAGTGCTTCAGCTTAGAAAAGCCTTTTTTTTTAGTTGTTTTTTTTTTTAAACATCATGATTCAGGATTCTGCTCCCACCATTAGAAGACTAGGGCTTCAGAATTCTTTCAGAAGTGGACCCCACACGCAGATTCACAATACAGAGATGCACAGGTCACAAAACACTTGGATTCAGAGATATTGTAGCATAAGTGATACTCATAAATCACACAGAAGGCCCTTCAAGATCAACACACAGCATATAAAAACAATCTGTTTCTCCCCCAAAACTTAGGCATTCCACTGGAATGGGGGTGAAAGACAGAGATGAATGTTTGGAACACATTCGCATTACAAGCAGCACCAGATTTATACACTGCTCCATTCACCTTCTCCAGGCTCTGTATTTGTCTGAACAGTGACCCAAAAAAACCCCACCATATCATTCTATAACAGCTCTGAGACTGGTAAAAATATTAATCAGAACCAAGTCACTGCTTTTATACATGTCTGGAATGAAAGTACATAGTAACTGAACCTACGAAATATTTCAGGCTTTCTTTGGAACTTGAATGGAGACAGCAAAGCCTCCATGACTGATGAGATGAGATATACATTCAGAAATTCAGTCACCTACGGAATAGGAGTGAAGACAGGATGACAAAAATGTGTTTCTACAGGTCTGAATATAAAGTCATGTCTGCTCCAACCAGAATTACTATTGCCTACACTTCATAACATATACTTAAGCTTCCCACATTTTCAGATATATGTCAGGTAGGAATATGATCACAGAACAACCTGGGATGGAGCATCCAGTACTTTTTTATTTCTATCTACCCCAGTCCTGAAAAAACAAACACACATACAAATCTGGAAAACATTGCTGAAAACCTTATTTGTGTATTATCACTCTGAAGCAGATGATCTGAGTGTGGTGAGACACTAGAATAGGTTGCTCAGAGAAGCTGTGGATGCCCCGTCCCTGGAAGTGTTCAAGGTCAAGCCTGACAGAGCTCTGAGCAACCTGGTCCAGTGGAAGGTGTTCCTGCCCATGGAAGGGATTTGGAACTGGATGATCTTTCAGATCCCTTCCAACCCAGACCATTCTAACATTCTGTGATTCTTTGAGACTATCCACCTGGAGAAGAAATGTATCATCTGTTGTCACTGCTCTCCATGCTATTGAAGTGGAATGTATGTAAATTTTATGCAGGTCTACAGAACTCATCTTATCTAGATTTTTACTGTTTACTAAAATTAGAAAAACTGGTAACAAGATGAAAAACAAGTTTCTCTTTCTTAGTTGTGTTTGTCATTGCACACCAAGTACATGTGAGATCTCTACAGAATATACTGGAGCATTATTTCAAGGCTACATTCTTCCTCTTTTTCTAAGAAAAAGAACACCAAATCAGAAATTACAGAAACAAAATTATAATCTGGTATAGTTTGAATAAAAAATATTAGCAACCTTACTTTTAAGAATTTAGATTTAGATCTACACTCAGAAATTACAGCACATATCTGCATTGAGTGCAAAATTAATCTTTACTCAGGAATACTGAATTTTCTGAATTGTAAGAAATACAGCTGTTACTAAATGTTTATTCAAGTCAGAAAGTTTGCTTTTTATCTTGATGGAGCATGCTGTCATATCATTAAAGCAATGTACTTGCCATACTTTGTCACACATTTTAAAAAAAGGTACTAAACCCCCAAGCATGATTCTAAGAAACCCAGATTGATGAAGGACTGTATTGCACAAAGGTTGCACCATCCAATGGAGTACTATGAGCAGTGAAGATATTGAATATCAGAGACTTTTGAAAAATATGACTAACAAGCAGTAGAAAAAACAGCTAGGAGCTGATTTTATGGTGCGACTGACAGCTCTTGGCACACTAAGTTTCACAGTGGAAGAAAAGACATTGCAAATTCTATTTCCTTGGAATTACCTGCATTCTATTCAACACAACAATAAAACTCATCAAGTAACTTACAGAAGGTAACTCCTTGCACTGAGAACGTTTCGACAACTCCAAAGATTTTAACAAACTCTATTTCTTAAACTTAAAAAGTAGAAAAGACAGATTAAATTAGCTCCCTCTATTGCATTTTCAAAACTATTAAAAAAACCCCACTCCAAACATTAATAATAGCAATATAAGAAAAGGTATACTGGCAAAGCAAATTCTTCTTAGAGCATTACTGTCTGTTGAACACAGCAAAGGACAGATCATCACTGCCCTTTGTGCATATTGTTGTAAAGTACTATACATCTTGCTTTAATTGCAATTGTGAAACATAACTGTGTAACAGCATAGGATTTGTACACAGCATAACTGTTTCCAATCTCACAAAATCAACTGAAAAATATTGTACAGTATTTAAAACATTTCTTCAAATTACGTCAAAATAAGCACTTCTTAGATCTTCATCAGTAGGTATCATGCCACAGTGAAAACAGCCCATTTCAATTATAAACTATTCAAATTACTTTACAAATAACCATTTCTTTAAGCACACATTTCTTTAAGCACACATAGAGAAAAGTTAAAAAAAATTTAACTGACAGCATACCATGAAAAACAAACCATATTTCACCATAATTAACGCATGCTCTTACCTTTGGTGGAAGTCTGGAATTCTCAAAAATCTTTGTCATAGCAGATAAAATACCACACGTGAGTGCAGAAATCAGCATCATCACTCCAACTGCTGTTAACCAGGACATACTGCAGAAATAGCACAAACTTTCTGCTGATGTGCATACAATGACATGAACAGCACACAGCAGCAGACACATCAAGTAAAACAGCAGAGAGAATAGTGGAGGGGAGAGGGGCACTTCAAATTCTGCCTGCTTGCTCAGGGCTTTTGGAACACTGAGCAAAAGCAGTAGCAGAGCCTAGAAAAAAAACAGAAGATTAATACTTTAAAAATTGGGGTTAGCTAAAATATACAGTAAGAATTCACACAAAAAAATCATGCTATTGTCATCCATGTCTCACACAGATCAAGCAGAACTCCAATCTTTCTCTTACTTAACTGTTGCAGCAGAGATGAACAATACAATTAAACTTTCTGCTACTCGTATACAAACCTTTACAAAAAAATGGGAAAGTTCAGAAACATGCTAAAATGCTTTGCAAGTTGCAGAGATGGAGCTAGGAATAGACTGACCTCAATCAGCTTGTGCTAGGGCAAGATTAAAACAAATCAAAATAAAAACAACTGTATCACACCATTGTCAACCTGTAATCTTTCACCATCACTTCTGAAGACCTATGCCTAAAATTTTTCCCACACTGCAGCGAGATGTAGTAAAGTAGACCAAAAAAAATCAAATGCTTTGCAGTAGTCTGGTGCTTGTTCATATTCCACTTCATACTTCATTAAGTTATGAAAATATGCATTTTTGAGTATCACACGGGCTTAAGTCTTACATTTCAGCCCAGTACTAAAAATTAAAACTAAGACAGTACTCATGGCAGTTCAAACTGTAGATATCTATCAAACTAAATTTAGGTCTTTTGAGCAAATGCACTGTTATCAGTTCATGTCCCAGCAGTATTGTCCTCATGTGAAATACAGGATAATTGGCATTTATAGCATAGCGTAGTTTGAAGTGACTCGTGTACACTTATTTATTCAGTGAAGGTGGAAAATCAATATCAAGACAAAACATTTTATGAAGCATCGCAGTTTCTTGAGTATTGCATTGGAGAAAAGAAAAAACCCTAGCCATTTTGCTGGTTTTACAGTGATGCTGAGCATACACTTCTCAACAGAAATTTCTATGGTAAGTAGCTGCATATTTCTTAGACGAAGGCTGATTGCATATAACACCTAAGATTTGTTTTCTAGAAATAGTAACCATCTACAACTGCATTCCAAAAAAACCAAAAATCCAGTGCTTCAGATTTAAAGTAACTGTCAACAGCTTGAATGCATAGGTTCTGAAAACAAAGGACCAAAGAAAGATAAGCACCTTCAGCTTTGCACTGAACTCTGTCCACCTCCAGACCTTCCATCAGTGGAGCAGGAACAGAACCTACCATTTCATCTACCCACAGGCACTGTGGAACTCATTCCTGTGAAGTGATCAGCAGAGGGACAAACTCCACTGAGCAGTCTACCAGAAAGCTATTTCAGAAGTACTCCATATGCAGAGACCAGTGCATGGGAGACAAGGCTCAGAGTCCTGCCAGAACAAACGAGACTCAAATATCAGCTGGCTACTCACACTTTGTTATTAGTTCTAAGCATTGAACAGGAACAGAGCTATAGCAAGTACAGTCTTGTACAGAACTACACACATTCAAGGACTAAGTCAAGCTTCTGGTAGGTACTTCCATCCTAGAGAACAATGTTAGAAAAGGCAGCAATCTTGTAATCTAAAAGGTCAGTGCAAACTTTGGCACTTCAGTGTCCAGACATGGTATCATGGTATCCTTTCTGAAGGTTCTCAAAGCGTTAATATTTCCAAGCTTTTGATACTATTTCCAGCACTTCAGTTTTGCCCAAAACATCAGTTGGAGAGATCCACTTATCCTTACAACTACAGGAGATATGAAGAGGTGACCCTACAGCAAATATTTATTTCAGGGCTCTAAATCTATCAGTACAAAGAACAATTCCTGGAACTGTGAAAATTTTCCACATGAGGTATTGACTGTTTGGAGCAGCTATTCTCAATGTTAGATAAAGAGGAATAGCTAGGAATTTACTTGCCAGCTTTTTTTTTTTCCTAATGCAACAAAGCTATTGAAAAATAGAAGGCTAACTAATATGGGAGTAATTTAGGTTGTAGCATATCTGCATATCTGCTGTAACTAGCTACACTAACACATAAGTAATTCATATCAAAAGCACTCTTGAATCATTATTTAAAGGCCAGGTTTTACTTTTAAAAGAGAATTAATCTCATCCAAGCAGAATGTCAGTCAACCCTAAAAATCCATACTCAGTAATTTTAAAGACCAGTAAGTGTATACATTACATATCCAAAACTAAGATACTTTTACTTTTGTGCACTCAACTTTTTCACAGAAAGATCTATTTTCGTACCTCCATAATGATCACAGTCCCCACCATCATCGAATACATGTCATATTGTGCCACTTGTTTGCTTAATGAAGAACTCAAAGTCTTGAGAGCCTCCAAGTATTGCTTCAGGACCTTCTTGCCAAGATTTAAGAGTATTTCTGAATTATTCCCCTCTAAATACAGTTTGATCCAATTACCATGGGATTTTTCTGCTATCTTAAAATGTTCATATCCAGGATCTGAAGAGAAGGGGAGAAAAGAAAAGATGCAAGAGGATCCATGAACAAAAAAAGAATACTCAGAGATGTGATCATATTTTTATATTTGCTTTTATAGTGTGTAAAAATATATAATTGCTATGGCAGTTGAAACTTTTTTCATAGGTACAAAATTACACTATCTTCCTGCAGCAATATCACTTGGTATAAAAGCAATTAATTCTAACCTAACAAACTGTCAAGACCCCTAACAATTGACAAACTTATTAAAATAACCATTCATTTTTACAGAAGGTTTCCAGGACAAACAATTCAAATGCTTCAGGTACTGAGGGGGGGAAGGGGGAAAAAAATGAAACAATGTTTTCCATTGAAACTACTCATTATCCACAGAACACATTGTATAAGCTAAGTGGGAAATGATCAAATAGCCAGTGTCTAGGGAAAACACCAAAGGAGACAACACACACATAACATCAGTGGGTAGTGCGGGCTGGATGAGCAGATGGTGAGGTGGACCAAGAACTGAATGAATGGCAGAGCTCAGAGGGTTTTAATAAGCAGTGTAAAATCTATCTAGTTGGAGGCCTGTTAGTAGCAGTGTCCCCTAAGGGTCAACACTGGGTCCATTGTAGTTTAATTTATTCACCAGTGACTTGGATGAAGGAACAGAGGCCTCCTCAGCAAGTTCCCTAGTGACACAAAGCTGGAAGGAATGGCCAGTACCCCAGAGGGCTGTGCAGCCCTTCAGAAGGACTGGACAGGCTGGAGTGATGGGAAGGCAAGAACCATCTGAAATTCAGCAAAGGCAAGTGCAGGATCCTGCACCTGGGGAGGAATAACCCCAGGAACCAGCACAAGCTGGGGGTGACCTGCTGGAAAGCAGCTCTGTGGAGAAAGACCTGGTGGTTTCTGGTGGACAAGCTGTCCATGAGCCAGCAGTGTGTCCTGGGGGCCAAGAAGGCCAATCAGATCCTGGGGTGTATTAGGAAGAGCATTGCCAGGAGGCTGAGTGAGGTGATCCTGACCCTCTACTCAGCCCTGGAGGGGCACATCTGGAGTGCTGTGCCCAGTTCTGGGCTCCTCAGAACAAGAGAGACGTGGAGCAGGTCCAGTGCAGGGCAACAAAGATGCTGAGGGGACTGAAGCATCTCTCCTATGAGGAGCAGCTGAGGGACCCGGGCCTGTTCAGCTGCAAGAAGAGATGGCTGAGAGGGGACCTCATCAATATCTGTCAGTATCTGAAGGGAGGATGTCAAGAGGATGGAGCCAGGCTCTTCCCAATGGTTCCCAGCAACGGGCAGCTGTCTGTTGACCGGAGGCAACAGGCAGAAAGTGAAACACAGGAAGTTTTACCTAAACATGAGGAAGAACTTCTTTACTCTGTGGGTGGCTGAGCACTGGAACAGGTTGCATGGAGAGGTTGCAGAACCCTTCTCTCGAAATATGCAAAAGTTGTCTGAATACATTCCTGAGTAATGTGCTGTGGCGGACCCTGCTTGAGCAGGGAGGTTGGACTAGATAACCGTAGTGATCCATTCCTACTTTACCTAATCTGTGATTCTGCTTTTCAAATATTGGTCATTGAATACAGTATGCAATCACAACACAAATTCAGTTGATAACACATGGAAAGCAAGAGCCTAACTTTCAGAAACTCATACCTCACTGGGCATTATGCTATGCATGAATATTCACATTTATCTGGGGTTTTTTTCAAAAAATAAATGTTTAATTTCACTTCACACTAATAGTACTTGCTATTTCCCTGCAATTTGACTTGAAAGGTAATGATAACTTAAGTACAAAAGGCCAATTTGGAAATCTTTATATAACTTGCAGTTCTTCCCTTCTTAGCTGAAAGTAGGGTGATACAGTTGCTGTAAAGTTTCAGACAAGAAAGGTTAAAACAATGACTGAAATAACTTCGCTGTCACAAAGATCTAAGTTACAGCTCTTTTTCACTCCTCGTAGATGAATAGTATATTCTACTTGGAAAAAACCTGTGGCGGTGGCCCAACCCACTTTCCAGGTGAATGACAAGTGGGTTGATTTCCCCGCCCGAGACTCCACCTCTGAGGGCGGATCGGAGGAGGAGATAAGGCTGNCCCACTATTTTTTGTTAAGCCTTTTCAGCAAAAGTACATTATTAAATCCAGAAACATTTTATTTCAAGTGAATAAAGATGAACGAAGTATTTCTATTCACAATTCTTGTATAATCATGAAAGAATCATGCTTACTATTTGTAAGTCTCTTATTATACAAGACACTTCGTCATCTATTGTGGGCTGAATTCCAAGTGAGAATTTTAAAAGGCAATGTTTAACTTGGAATGTCCAGTCTGTTCTCTCAAGACTTCTAGCAGACACCAAGGCATGCTGATCCTGCCATGCAGGAGGCTTGCAGGGATCAGCTAGAAAGTACAATCCAGCCACCAGCAAACAATTGTATATCAATATAGTTGCCAGTGCACTCAAAGGATTTCATTTCCTTCCTATAATTTTTTGAACTTCCCTGTAAAGTGTCTCTCCCAGCATATTTAAAATAAGAGTTAAATATTCATACGTTTGAGGACATCCATAAAGAATCATCTAAAATGAGCTTTAATCAAACTGAGATTTGACATGACACTTTTTCATTATACAGAACACTAAAATGAGTTCAAGCTGTATTTTGAAACATAAATTCCCTCCACATTTGCTCCTGTTCTGCTCCCTTTTCATGCTTCAGACTAGTCTCCCTCTTCATTCCTTTTAGCAATTTTATTTCATTCTCATCTATTTCTTTCCATGTTAACTGCTCACCAGAACCATTGTGTCCATGTTATGAAAGATGACTTTTAGTCAAACCCTCATGAGTGAATGATTTAAAGATCTTGCAGACAGGAATAAAGGACCATGGTTGCCAAATTTCACTTGACAACTCCAGTAATATTGGTTCATGGGCACATTTATATACAGGTTCAGTGGCACATTTATATACAGGAAGTATAAAATTTATATTGGCATTTATATTGGTTCAGTGGCACATTTATATACAGGAAGTATAAAATAAGGAGGGTCACGGACAGTAAGTTCTTGGAGAAGCATTTCGGTAACAGGCAGGTATTACTGGCCAGTCACTCCCGCATGGGATACTCATAAGACAAGTCAAAATTGAAGCAAAATCCAAAGCGAGCTTGCCCAGCTGCACATTTCCCAAAGCACTGGCAATGTTTTACTTGCATAATATTACAGTAGCAATTTGAGCTTCAGCCTCACTACCATCTTATCACAAGCAGATGGATAAGCTTTGCAATCATCTGTTTGACAGCAATTCACTTAGTTCCAGTCTAAGGAACTAAGACTGGAACTAAGTGAACAGTGCAACTAAGGCATCTTTGTTGCCCTGCACTGGACCTACTCCAGGAACTCCACGTCTCTCTTGTACTGAGGAGCCCAGAACTGGGCACAGCACTCCAGATTGAGGCAGCAATCATTTAAAAAGAGTTATAAGAAAAGAATCAATAATGTAAAAGTGACTTGTCCAGTTTCAATATATAAATGTCCCAGTAAAAGTCAATTTATTTCAAGCTAATACAAGTTCAGGATCAGTCCCAAATTGAAAAGCTTGCACTCATTTTAATAACAACACCCAAATTGCTCTCAAGCATGACTCTTCATTCCACTGAAAAATGTATTCCAAACAAACAGTCCAAGTTTATCATTCAACTACATGTTCAGAACTTCAGGGAAGCATTGCTAGATACCTAGAGCTGCCTATCTCACACTGAGATATGAACTTGCTCAAAAACCCAAAGTGTGTTTTTAAATACTTCTTCTTTCAGCTTCTTAATTTTTGCCAGCTATTTTTATTCTAGTTTTTCAAACTTCTTCTTTAGCTGCATGTATCCACACCTATCAAAACTTCATGCGCCACATTATAATTTATTAGCATGTTCCAAAAAAATGTTTAAAATAATAAAGCCCTTAGTCAGGCTTCAAGTTTCTCATGTAAAATTTAATTTTCTTGAAGATAGGTTTAGCTGTGAGGATTATTTTGGACCTCAATAAAGCAAAGCCCAAGTCCCATAAATGTTGTGTGTACATCTCTTAGTTTGAAAATGCATGTTTGTATGAACTAACACTGGGGGGAAAAAAGTTACTGACCTGCCTTCATTCTGCAGTTTATTAACAGACACTTGAAGACGAAAACAAATTTTTGTGTACTGTAACAGTTTGTTCTTAACATTGGAGCAGCTGAATCCAGGGAACTCCACAACTTCTTTATGAAACAGCTTGCAAAGGACATTCTGCCTTCCCATCTGACTGCAATTCAACTCAACTGACATCTGACTTCATCTCATTGTGTTAAGAAGGAAACTAATATTGCACCAAAAATGAATGTATATGTTATGCTATAGCTTAAAATGAGTGAATCTTTTCCTCCTATGACTGACTCAGTCATCATCTTCATGGTTCCAACAGCTGGTGCTCTAACCCCTGTGCTGTAAATTACAACACTGGACAGGAATGCCACATTTTCTCCTTCAGTAGAGCTTACTGGTTTTGACCTCAAGAGCTGAATTTTTTTTTTTTTTTTTAAAAAGCAGCAAGGCTTATGCTATCTTTGCAAGTAATTTCAAGTATATCTTTCACTTTAAACTGAAGTGCCAGTCATAGGCATTTCTCTTAACAGTCAATTGAAATGTTATGATCCACTAGTTGTTACTAGCTGAGAATCTACACTGGAAAGCTTGAAACTGCAGCAGCAAATATGAGTGATGTCCAACTGACTCCAACTATCTTCTGGGGTTTCTTTCCCTCAAAAAACCTGGCAAGAGACCTTGTCTGTGGAATTCAGAAATTATATAGCCCAAGAGCTGTCAGCACAACTCAGATGAGTGTTCAGATGTTCTACAAATAAAGATCAGAAGGCTCTGAGCAGGGTGAGCTAAAGACGATTGCTCAGATCTGTGTCCAGTCAGGTCTTGGACATTTTCCAGGTATGAAGTCTCCACAACCTTTCTTGCCAACTCATTCCAGTGTTTGACAAACCTCACCTAAAAAGGTTTCCTCTAAATTTGATCTGGGGACCACCAATTAGACCCTGGTTCCATCTTGTTTATTCCCTCCCATCACATATTACGTACATTGATAAGATCCCTGCTGAACAGTCTTTGCACCCTCAGCCCCTCCTTGTATGACAGACATTCCAATTCCTTCATCACCTTCATGGCCATGCACTGCATTCACTACATTATATCCACTAAATTACGGTACTGAGAAGCCCAGAACCAGACCCAAGACTCCTGATGTCAGCTCACCATAGCTGATAAAAGAGTTAAGATTGACCTGCTCATGACTGTCCTAATGCTACCATGGATGCTATCGACGTTCTGTCACGACGGTGCTCTCCTGGCTGATATTCAACTTGGTGTCACAGTCACCCCTTGGTGGTTCTTCACCAAGATGTTTCCAGTCAGTCAATATCCAGTCTGCACTGGTACATCGGGATTACTTCTTCCCAGGTGCAGGGTTTAGCATTTCCCTTTGCTGAACCTTAAGAGGTTCCTGTCAGCCTGTTTCTCCAGCCTGTAAACATGCCTCTGAGAGGCGGAAGACCCACCTACTGCATCAAGCACTTTTCTCAGGTTTCTACTGTGTCCTTCCTTTGCTTGAGGGGCCACTTTGTCCCACCACCCAGATCATTGATGAAGATGTTAAATAGTTCTGGCCCCAGTCAAGTGACTAGCCTTCACGTGGACTTTGTGCTGCTGATCACATTCACACGAACCCAGCAGATGAGGCACTTTTCAGTCCATCTCCCTGTCTAGTTATCTAGCCTGAAATGCAACAGGATGGCTGAAGCACCCTATGAGCACCATTGATAGTGAACTCAGGACTTCCTCTTGTTGTCTGAAAACCTACGAATCCCTTACAATTGGACTGTCTGCACTAGACACCCATAACAATATGGCCCTTGTTGGTCTGTGCACCAGTCCTGACCCAGAAGTTCTCAACTACTTCATCATCCACTCCCAGGCAGAGCTCCATGCCTGTCACCACTCTCTCAGAGAAAGATCAATTTTCCCTCCTCACATTCCCAGCTTACAATCTTAGAATTAGAGAATTGTTCAGGCTGGAGGGGTAGCTTTAAAGATTATCTCATTTATCCCCAGCACTGTTAATAGAGACATCTTTCACTAGATCACCACTGATTACTGGTTTCCAATTAGACATTAAGACACTGACTTTACAGACATGCAGCCAATTTCTTATTCATTACAGAGTCCATTTGTCAAACCGTATCACTCTAACAACAGCAGCAGGAATGTTGAGGGAGGCCTTACCAAAGGCCTTACAGAAGTCTAAGTAGATGACACATCTTTTGTCCACTGATGCATTTACTCCATCATAGAAGGACACTAAATTAGTCAGGCACAATTTGCCCTTGGCAAAGTAGTGTCGGTCATCTCTAATAACCTTTTTGTCTTCCATGTGTGATGTATCTTCCAGGAAGATCTGTTTTGTGATCTTACCAAGCACAGAGGTGAGGCTGACTGGTTAAATAGTTCCCAGGATCCTCCTTTTTACCTTTTTTAAAAAGAGGGCAACCTTCTTGAACATGAGTCAGATTACTGAATATAATGACTTCTCTGCAAGGTAACCTCTTTCTAGGGGAATCCTGAGAGACGTGTATGTGCCTGTAGTGGGGTAGTAGGATGGCATTTATCTTCACTTAAAAACTATGCAAAACAAATGGCCATTCATGCATGCTCTTAAGTTACATATATTAGTCACTGAGTTAATGACATTTTCTTTAGTATTTAGTATTCTTTCTAAACCTGAAGTATCCACATCAGTCAAACAACACTAAACAAAGAGAACATACTGTTTCCCTGCCAATCTTAACTGCATAAACCAAAGCATTAACCTACAGCCTTTCACATCTAGGGCAATCCAAGAAAAACAAGACCCCTCTAAGAAGTCTACAGAAACAGGGGAAATTGACATTAAGACTCTGCAAAAAAAGCTACTGTGACTTGGACCTAGACTTGCACCACCTTACTGAGACTTTCAGAAAAGGAGAGAAAGTCAGTGTGGATGCTTTGCCTCCCAACCTCTTCCCAGTAAGGTAGCACCTCTAGTAAGCTTGCAGTCGCAAGCAAGCAGCATAAAAAATTCTCACATTTTTATCCTCAGCAATTTTGACTTTCATTTCTCAGATGGAAGCCACAAGTTAAAATTAAGCTGTTCTCAGACAAAAAATAAAATGAAAATGAAGATATAAACCAGAAGCTGGTAGAAACCAGTCTGTTTCATCAGTGTTTGCAGAAATACTGTCAGGTGGAGTTCTGTGATGGCATTTTCAGCAACACAGTCAGTTGAAACCCCCCAACAGGGCAAGTTCCTCACTTGACACAACTGGGTTAAGTGAGGAAATCTGTGCAGAAAAAAAATATCAGAAGAGATGGAACAAGGGTCCTGCCATAGGCACGCTGCTGCAACAAGCAGACTTTGTTCTGTTGAGATTTCTGGGCAAGGTTTAATTATGATTAGGAGCAGTGATGTTGAAAGATAATTGATTCTTGACCTACAGTGATCATCTTGCTAAAATTTATGTAGCTATCCACTTTAATTATTCCTAGCTGTAAAACAACTCCGCATTCTCATTTAGTTATTTTAATAATTCAACAGATTATAAATCAATTGACAAGCTTCACAGTCATTTTAAGACAGCAACATCTTCTAATGTCAATGGTAAAATACTCTCCTTCACCTTCTGACTCAATCTTTTTCACAAAATTATCATATTAACTTCATTATTTATACTGCATTTGTATCATATTTCCTAATGAAATACCACATTTTGCTAGGTTTGGTGTGTTTTTTCTACTTGTTTTTTATTCTTTCCTGCAAACACACACACATACATACATCCATTTTTAATAAGCAGTTCTCTAGGTTCTCACTCCAAGTAAATTCATACATAAAAATGAAAAAGATAACTTACGCTCAATTATCTTCCAGCTTTGCTTGAAGCATATCTTTATTTAAACTAGAAAATTCACTCCATTGTGTTAACTCTCCAAATAGCTCAGAGTCAGTGCCCTATGTAGGACACCTCACAAAGAGCAGTTATGAAACCACTCAGATTTAACTACACTGGCGGTTTTACTTTAATCTTACTCCATCATTATTTTTGCTCTTTTGCCTACTAGGAATATTACTAGTCATTAAAAAAAACTGTATTCAGAAGCAGTGTATCAAAGTATGTTGCAATAAAGATTGAATTCGGTACAATTGCTCTGAATACTGCTCTCAAATGAATAGCTAATTTGCAGTACAATGCCATACTATTGAATTTAAAAGTCCAAACTGTTTTATAAACAATCTCTTTTTAGTATACCAGCAACATTTTTTTTTTAGCTAATTTACCTTTTTCATATGCAGGTGTATTCTCTTGCAGCAATCTGCTAAGCTGGAACCCATTCAAGTGCACAAAACGTAGCTGTTCTCTCATTGTCTTGCCTTCAACAACCGGCAATATGAGGTTCCCAACACTGTTTCTTGAAATTGGTAGACCAAGACCTATTGCCAGTGTGCTAGCTAAATCTGTTTGCTGCACATGTTCAGGTTGGGCCAGAGGACCTAGAATAAAAAAAAAAAAAAAAAAAAAAAAAGAACAAGAAAGAAAAAGAGAGAGGAAAAGAAGTATTTCAATAACAGGCCCATTCTAATTCTCCAGAGACAGCTGACACCGTTTTAGTTTCAAAATTGTTTCATTGGTATTAAATCAGCTATTTTAAGTGGTCTGCAGAGAGCTGACTGATCTTTTTCAGCTGCTATCCTCTGCTGCTATAAATCCAAAATTTATTAATTCTTAGCCAGCATGACTCTTCAATGCTAACAACTACTGTAAACACAACATAAATGTTATACAAGTACAAGAAAACAGATGGTCCAGGAGATCACCTTAATACCAAGTTGCAGCCTACATCCTAAGAGAGTTTCATAACTTTTACATTAGAAATAATACAAAGCACTACAGTAGGCTAGTTTAATGTATGAACAAAGAATGAGAATCTAAAATAATGCTGACAGCATTCTAGAAGCTTCTCAATGTAATGACAACAGCTCAAGATTTAATTAATATCAGGTTGCTAAGCAAACAATTAGAGACCAGGTAAAGAATGTTGAGGCTCAAAATCCATGGCTACATGCAGGCAAACCCAGTGATTTTTAAAGGATACTGTGCAGGATTCCATTAACTTACCGCAGTTATCAGGATTAGCCATCAGTCCCACAGAAATCTACACACATGAATCACTTTATCAACATAAGTAACTTTTTGTTTAAAATTGTTTTGCCAGCTGTTTGTTTTCATGTTGACCCAGTTAGGTAACTGTTTTTCTATCATGCTTTTATTTCATCTTCTTTGTAATTTCAGGCATTGAGTGTTTTGACTTATATACTGTATAGAAAGAACACTATATAGTCTTTATTCCTCCCAAGGCTCACTTTAAGAGCATTAAAATTTCCCTAATTTCTCATCCAGCTCCGATCAATCCCATACTTGTACAGAATGCCATCTATAAGCCGTAAAGCCTCGTCGCATGAGTGCCTGTATGTCAGCAGTTTTCAGATTTTATCTTTAAAGGCAAGTTCTTAACTGGTTAAAAAAAGCCAAACTACCGAACACATTTAGCCATTCATAGGTGACACATCTCTGTAGAAGGCTATACAAGTAATACTCTGACAGCATACTAAATGCAAAAAGCCCACAGGATTACTATTTTGAGATCTACCAAATTAAACACAGTACATTTTGTTTACAGTAGGATCATACAGAGCAGTCAACAGAATCCTGATTACTGTACCGATGAAAAGTAAACTGCTGGATATTTACAAAGGCATTAGAAATCACAAACTCTATCCCAAAAGACAGGTAAATAGATATATTTCACTGTATTGTACAAACTGCTCGTTCAGTTTAAACCTCACAGAAACTAATTCCAATGAGCAAGAGACTACATTTACAGAATATAAATGTAATACTCTTGTGGCCTGGCAGTCAACAAATGCCAGTGAAATTCATAAAATAAAAACTTAGCCAAGAGCTTTGATTCATTCTTGATTTTGTTTTGTTTTCAGACCTGAGATGAGATCAATGACTCCTCAAGCAATGCTTCCTATTGCAACGGGGTAACAGCTTTAGAAATGACAGACAAAAAAATCTACCTCCACTGTGCTGCAGAAACCTCCAGCAAGATAAATAAATCAAGGTTCTGCACAGAGGATTTAGAAGAAAAGAAATCAGATGGAAATGAGCAAGTGGCAGAATGAAAGGCAAAAGGGAGTATTATTTTGGGGGAAATATTCACTCCTGGTATAACTACATTCCACCGATTCACTCAGTCAAGGAGTTTACTTAAGCACGATTCTACAAAGTACACCGAAGATTCTCCACCACTCCATTTCCTTACTGCCTCTTGCCTTTAACTATTTTATTTTTTATTATTATCTACAAATAGAAAATCAGCTTCAGAAACATGTAAACTCACATCACTGATATAAAATTAACTGGCCCATACAGTAAACACACTCATGCTCCATATTCTGTCCTTAAGACTTAGTAATCAATAGTCATGTTATCACTGCCATCACCTCTTACCCTTTCACAACAGTCAGATCAATTTAATATTAAAAAATAATGCTATTTTTAATAGTCTCTAGTCTTCCAAGGGCTTTCTTCCTCCTTCTGGTTAACGCTGTGTGAGAAATTGTCATTCATTCCTCTATCCTAGCTGTGTGAGAGGGAAGAATGGAGGCCATGGAAATATTCTGGCCATGAAAGACAAAATTTAAATTCACTTCAAATATGATTTTGCATCTAAACCTATTCATTTACAATTAGCCCAGGATCCTGACAATAGATATCATTAGCTCTGAAAACTCAGGACAGTACTGTAAAAGACTATCATCTAAGAAATACACAATTCTCTCAGTAGTTACAAAGCCTGATTCATGGTTTCACCAAGTTAGAGATGCTAACTTTGGCTAAAACCAGAGTTTTGGGTCACACAGAATGGGCTTTCCCAAATAGCTGTAGAACAAACCAAAGCACTTTTCAGGAAGAATTCCAGAATATTATAAATTAGGAGTTGCCAGTGTGTTCTCGTCCTGGTTTCAACTGGGACAGAGCTACTTTTCTTTCTAGTGTCTGGTACAGGGGCTGTGTTTTGGATTCAGTATGAGAACAATGTTGATAACACACTGATGTTTTAGCCACTGGTAAGGAGGACTTACTCTAAATCAAGAACTTTTCCACCTCCTGTACTCTGCCAGTGAGCAGATGCATGAGAAGCTGCGAGGGAACGCAGCTGGGGCAGCTGACCTGAACTGGTTGAAGGAATAGTCCATACCAGAGAGCATCATAACCAGTATACAAACTGGAGGGAGTTTACTGTGGGGGCTGTGGATTGTTGCTTGAAGATGGGCTGGGCACTGATCAGCAGGTGGTGAGCAACAGTATTGTGCATCACATTTCTCTTGCGTTTTATTCCTCTCTCTCTCTTAGGTTTTATTCCTCTCTCTCTCCCCTTTCCATTACAATAATAACTACTATAATCTACATATAACTATTATTGCTCTTCCTGTTACAGTTCAGTAGTAGTGTTCCCATCCTATCAGAGTACACTATCTACTGGAACCTTACACCAAGTACCACGCAGCCACTCGCTCACTCACATCCCTCATCCTGGTGGGGAGCAGAATCAGAAAGAAAAGGTAAAGCTCACAGGTTGAGACTAGAACAGTTTAATAATTGAAACAAAAGGAAATAATAGTAATGAAAAAGGGGACAGGGAGAAGAATAAAACCCAAGAGAAACAAGTCATTCACAATACAATTTGTCACCACCTGCTGACCGATGTCCAGTTTATCCTCAAGCAGCAACCAGCAGCCCCAGTTTATACCCTAGGCATGATGTTCCATGGTACAGAATGTCCCTCTGGCCAGTTCAGGTCAGCTGTCCTAGCTACACTCCTTAATGGCTCCTTTTGCAGCTGTTCACTGGCAGAGCATGGGAAACAGTAAAGGCCTTTATTCAGAGTAAACCCTAAAACACTAGTGTGTTATCAACATTATTGTCCTACTGAATCCAAAAAACAGCCCTGTACCATCTACTAAGAAGAAAATTACCTCTATTCCATCTGAAACTAAGACAGTTCTAAAAAAGATCATGCTTCTTTGATCCTTACCACTTCTCTTTTCAAAAGCAGAGCTGATAAACAGCAGTGGTGTGTGCACTTCTCCTTCTGAAGAACCACCATGACTGCCTGTTTCAGACATCCCATGATCCCCACAAACAACTAGCAAATTGGGCAGAGAAGCTTCCTCCTGCATATCACAGAAAAAAATCTAAGTTATCATACAAACACAATTAATTTATAAAATTTCACTATCTTAATCATTTTCAAACATGAATATGTCTCAAAATAATTTCATTTTTGAAACCTGCTCACAATACCCTAGGGCAGATAACAAGAGATGGCTGCATTTAAGTGTTATGCAGTAATAGTAATTTTCAGAAGTTAAGGCACGTATATATCTAACACACTTGTCAGTATCTTAGCAAAAAAAAGAACAAAAAAGCTTTAAAAAACCCCCTGAATTTACAAAGTCACAAGAAACTTGCTGGAAGATTAAATAAAGGCTATCACACTGTGAGAAGAAAATCAGGAGTCCCACAACAGTAGCAGTAACAGAGAAATATTCCCCTTCTTCATTTCTTCAGCTTCACTAAGTTTTAATAGACATGCTGAATTATTAATATTGTAAATATTAACATAATATCAATTCAATATTAAAAAATAATCCTATTTCTAATAGTCTCTAGTTTCCCCAAGGGCTTTAGGGGTTAAAATCTGACAGTCAATGAAGACTAATGTCAAATGATATGTATGCTTCTGAATAAAGAGAAACAGAAACTTAAGTGAGGCCTGTCCAAGAATTTTGAGCTAACAAATCAAAGTGGCAGAAAATTAACAGTCATTCAGCAACAAAGTAGCTTTTTGTCATCTCTAGTTACTACCAGTACCTATTCTATCCAAAAAGTAAAGTGCTTTTATTATGTCTGTATTCTTAAACTGAGATAAAGGCTTCAATATAAATGGCAAAAGCAAACATACTAAAAAACAGCAGCAAAACCACTGTAACATTCATGGAACTTAAACACACAGGATTTAACTTCTCTTTTCATGTAATAGTATCTGCTTGACTGAAAATACTATTGATTTTCATGATCAGCTATTCTGATTTGCAGTAGCCAAAAACAAACAACAAAAAAAGCTTCAGGCCACTTGGAACTAGGACTTGGTATTTCAAAACCCAGACTGCTTAGGTAAGTGACAACCAGTATTTACAAATCTAAAACCAGATTCAGATGTACTACATTTACCATTAAAAAAAATGCAGTTTAAGACCACCACTTCCATTTGAATTTATCAAATATCTAAGAATTAGGTATGACTTCATAATTCTGGACATCAGAACCATTAGCTACACATGCCCATTACTCCTGCTGAATTTCATTACTAGAAAGCACATCAACAACTATTTTAATTCACAAGCGATGAGAGAATTTTGGCAGGCATTCCTCTCGTCTTCCCGCACACCAAGGGGGTGTTACTTCCCACAGCTGCCCAGAAGGGGCTGTTAACAGATGTTACTATGGTCAGCCAGCAAATCCTTAAAAATGCTACGCTGGGAAATGGCCCAAGAAAGCAAAAAACAGAATACACACTTTAGTCTAAGAATAAAGAAGCCACCACCAACAACCAGCAAGCATTTTAATGTCAGTCCACAACTAACAGACACTTGACCCAAGAGGAAGCTGTACTACCTTTGAAAGAAGAGAAATATGAATTTTCTTCAGTATGTTATCCATTTCACGAAGTTTTGGTCCCACTAATGGGCTGTTTGGCCCAGTCATATGACCAATATGGTCCAACCCCAGGTAATGTAGTATTAGGAGATCCCAGTCTTCTCTCTTTAACACTCTATCCAAATGTCTGGTAACATTATCATCAACCTCAAAAAAAATGAAAACAATTATAAGGTAAAAAAATTCCCTCTAGTAAAAAGCACAAGAAAATCAACTACACTACCCATGAAAATTCCATAGAAGTTGATCAGAATTACAGTCACTCGCAATGTTAATAAAAAAAAATTGATTAGTTCAATGTCAGGCAAATGTATTTGTCTTACAAAACAGATTCTTCATCCTATTTAATCTTTTCTGGTAATGATGCATCAGCTTACATACAGACAAGGTAAACGGGTTGCCAAGCTTCCACAGAACCTTTTAAAACTGTTTCAGGAACTTTTCAGTCACTTTCATCCTTCACACACGAGATCATCACTTCACATGTGATACATCAAGTATCACAAGTACAATAAAAAGCTTCAGTTTAGCAACAGGAAGCTCAGGGGTACAACAAACCCTGATCTTTCAACTCAATTTTTGCTACTGTGCAAACACAAGAGGATTGTACTTGCTATGAGTAAAAGAACTGATGACATAGTGAGAAAGAAAAACTATTTGAAAAGTGCTATTTGGGCCCTAACTCACCTGTTTTCCTGCTTAGGTTGACAATACATTTTTAGTTGCGTATATTCTCTTCAGTTATTAAAAATCCCTACAATATTTCACATGTGACATGACTTTGTTGAGTCTGCATATAACTACCAAAAAAATTATAAAATGCCGTGTGTTTAATAGACCATATTAAGAAAGCATAAGGGCTGCATAAAGAGCTTGAGGGCCACATAACCTCAGATCCCGTAGAACGTTTGTACTTTTCACTCCAGGTTGAAGGTTTTGCAAGTCTTATTAGCATAACCAATGAAACATGTCTTCCAATACACATTAGACCTTTCTAACTTCCTTAAATAATGAAACACTTCAGTCAGTAGCACCAGGCCAATGGCTTGAGGTTTTACAAATCATAAAGGTTCAAAAATGAAGCAAATTTGCTAAAGCATTTACTCTTCTAATGTGCCTAGGGTAAAAATTTTCAGAATTTGTTTCATTTACTTTCGATGCTCCTTCTTTGATAACGTAAAGAAACACTACTCCCATTGCAATTACAAAAGTGATGCAATACTATAGAAGTATGCCCCTAAGAGACTAAGGCAATATATTAATGGGCCTCTTAAAGATTGCACTATCTAATAAAAATCTGATAGCAAATGGTAAATGTGGATAGTAGAATTTTTAAATGAAGCAACTGGTCTAACTTCCAATCACAATAAGTTTTGAGAGAAAATGGTATGTTTAGGAAAGTTACAGAGTAATACATTGATGATTACTCTATCCTCCCCACACTTTTTACAGTATATGCATGAGGGACCGAAATGCTTAGCTTCACAGTGCCCATACTAAAAAGACATACGAATCCAATTTCTATTTAATTGCCAGGTATGTCTTTCAGAACAAGGGTAGCTTTACTCATTCATTCTCAGAAACTGACACTGTTTGTTTGTACTCAATTTATTTAACATGGGATCATACAAAGCCTCTCACCTCTGTAAAGTCTGACACAAAAAATGATGTTGTTCCATCATACTCCACAAAGTGCTTTGGGAACAATTTGACCCAAGTATCATCGCCGTAAAATATTATTCTTTTCCCAGCTGTTTTTGCCTGCCATATCAGATTGTCATCCATCAGAGCTGGAGAATTGAGGTTCACAACAACATCGATGAAACCAGGTATGCTACCTGTCATCAAAGCCTAATGAAACAAGAAAAGAGACACATTAAACAAGATACTTCCAGTGCTCGGAAGGCAGTAGCAATGTTAAGTGGGAGGAAGCAATAAGCCAGATGGCAGACTGTCGGGTTCCATGCCGGGGTTTTGGCACCAGCAGGCTGTCCCGACACACCAGCGGTATAAATGGGAAGGGCTCCCACGTAGATTTCCAACAGCAGACCTTTATTCCATGCTGGAACCCAGTGACGAAAAGCATTGAGCAGGCAGAAAACTCAAGCCTTTACCCAGGAGTGGGGAGTAGGGCAGAGCATTCTGGGCAGGGGGGCGGGACATAGGCGGGGCCCCGGCACACAGCGGAAAGGGGGCAGGGAATCGGGCCAGCCAGGGAAATAGAACCAAGGTATTCAATAGCTCCCACAACTCCCCCTTCTCTATTAAATTAAAAGCTCCCCGTAGGGATCCCAGAATTAAATGTCCAGAAACAGCCAAATACACAGAAGATAACAAAAATAAACAAAAACCCACAAGCAACCCCCAACAAAGAAGTAAGCCATCCCCTGAGTTCCCAA
>VZTH01013612.1:0-76722 GCA_013397815.1 Aleadryas rufinucha
AAGAAAGAGAGAAAGAAAGAAATGTACTGCAGACAATCCTAAACTGAGTTTCATTGTTAGTCTATGGAAGAAAAGAGATCAAGGGAAAAACAAGAACAGGCTCCACTGTGACGCTCTTAAATGAAAAGAACAAAACAAAGATGACATCTTGTCCTGCTTGGAAGGGTCTTCTTCAAAGTCATGTTTGTTTTCTTAAAGACTGAGGGTACATGTATGCATGTAAACACACAAGTGCATGGTAAACGAGGACACTCTGTTGCAAACCTTTGAGCAGGGGCTTTCACAGTAATAGCTCTGAATCCAGCACTCAGACATCAAAGGGAGACAATGGAGCCCAGCACCACCACCAGAGAGAGATGATTTCCACACAGCCAGAAGGAAGAGACACTCCTCACCAGCCACAGAACTGCTCCCTGCCTTCCTTCCCTCTCCTCATACACATGGCCACATAACTAATTTCACAAGTTTGATAATTGCCTTTACAAGAGATATTACTGCAAAACTGCAACTGCTAAATAGGATAAGTAGCATATTTTTAAGGCAAGAAATCAATAGATCTTTGTTTTCCTTCAGTAACCTTCTTGATGCCTAGTAATTTTTAATGCCCTTTTGGTCAATATCCTTACAGAGAAAACATATTACCTAAAACAACATTAGGGGCATTTGTCACTAAGTTTTTTTCCAGTAGGGACTGACTATCGTTACTCAGTTCCCTGAAAATCTCAACAGGCGGGAAGCATCACATACTGGTAATATTGCCTCCTAAAGCAACATTAGCAAAACTGCTGTGAAATATGTTCAGTTTCTGAGTTCACACATCAAGAAGGACATGGAAGGATTCACAGATCAATGAATCACAAAACTGATTGGGTTGGAAGGGACTTTAAACTCATCTCATTCCAACCCCCTCCCATGGGCAGGGACACCTTCTACTAGACCTGGTTGCTCCAAGCCCTGTCCAACCTTACCTTGGGAAAAGACTACAAGAAACACCCAAAGACTACAAGAAGGACTCAGAATACACCCAGTGGCACAAAAATAAAGCACATCCTTATTTCCGTGTAAAGCTCCTAGAGCTGAGCTCACTGAGTTGGCCTAAGGGCAGCACAGAGTAGTAGCAAACACACAGAGGAATGTTTGGTATTAGGGAACATTTGACATTAAGGAAAAGGTATAATGACAATTTAGTGTTGGAAGTTGGACAAACTCAACCTCAAAAGAAAACCTACAGCTCCCTGGCACTGATTACAGTTTGTAACCCAAGGCAGGTGTTTCACTTTCTGCCACTTAAGAATTTTTAAGCTTCAGAGCTGCAGAGAAGAGTTTTCCTCTCCTCTCTGCACAACTCGATGCTGTGCTGATTCTCTTCTGCTCAGCACAAGGAAGCAAAGCTCTGCACTGAGTTCTGCCCCCAGCAAACTGATATTTCAGCATCACTCTGACAGAACAGAGAATACGTGAGGTACTTGGCTTTTTGTCCTTGGGAAGCTGGCAAGAGTTGAAGTTACTTGTTCATTTTTTCAAGAACTGAAATAATTGGGTCATTAAAGTATTGAAATGGGTTGTTCATGGAAGTATACCAAGGTTTCATTTGGATGATCTAATGGCTCCCCCAGAAAACAATTAGAAGCAATTTCTGTCTTCCTTCTATGCAAAAATTGATCTGTTCCCATGCAGCAGCCAACCAAGCAAAGTCTGGCAGGTAAGTAGAAAATTATTTATGATGGGAAAACAGGACATTAATTCTAAGCAAAACCTTGTCTATCGTGAGTCAAAGATCATAAAGCCACATCTGAACACGTACTGAGAGGTTTCCTGAGGAATTCAGCTGGCTGTACCCACCTCTTTGCTGAGCTGCTTTAAGATGTTGACATCATCATATTTCTAATGATAATATAAATCTTCCCCCACACGGATATCAAAGAGCCATATGGACAATTAGCTATGCCCAATACTTACCCAGCATTATTAGAACTTGCAATACAAAATATGTATTTTAAATTCCTACTTGCATTTAAGTTAAAAGCTGTTTATATTTGGTTTTTAAAATTATGGTGAACTTACAGGTTTTCTTAAGAAACCCTGGGGAAGAAGTGACATTCGGGACACACACAAAAAAAGAAAATTCACTAATAATTGGAGAAAGAATGAACCCCATGAAGCAGCAAGTTTGTGGTCATAAGCACGCATAAGAATAAAAATAATTTATTCCCAAAAGTACATGTTGTAGATTACTTGGCATACAAATGTTTTCGTTTAGGACTCATGACTTCTATTAGTATTAATTACTTTTGCTGGCAGTTTGAAATGTATAGTGGCCTTAAAGCAAGGGCAATACCTATTAAGTTTAATTACTTTCTCCTTCAGCCTAAGCAATAAAGAAGTATGGCGGAGATCTGGTTATTAACTGAGCGTGGCACCCAAATGAAGACACAGTGCACAATAATTGTCTTTGCTGGGCCACAAGCTGGTGGCTCTCATTGGTCTCTCCTGTTCCACGATGAGATGGGCTGTAGGCAAACAGGAAAGATTTTCTTCCCTTGACCTACTTTGGACAAAATCTCATCCTCAGTCACATTTAAGTCCTCATTGCTTGCAGCAGAAAGCCCTTGAGTCAAAGGACAAACAAACAGCTCCCTTCCCTGCTCACAGATCAGCTGCCACAAGCCAGGGCTTCAAGTATTCTAAGGACTTACCATCTCTATTTTTTGTCTGATTTTTAAACAAAAGAGGTATCTGCCTAGATACCAGCATGCTACATGTTCTTCAGAAGAAAAATCATATTTTTGCTTGCTTTGAACAATTTCTGCCAGGATTTTTGTGAAGCTACTGAAATTTTCTCTGTATGTGTGCCTTAGCTGTTGGAAATGTGATGTTTATATGGGTGTGTGCCTGTGTGTCTATATCCATAGCTTTGAAACCAAAGTTTATAATTAAATTATAAATTCCTCAGGGGCTTGGTCACCTTACTAATACAAGATCAAAATATGACATGGGAAAGAACTTGTTTTAAAAATTAACAGAATAATAAGTGACAGTGATTTCTACATGACCAAGATACTCTGCACAGTCCTGCCACCATGCCTCCTATTATTTAAGCTCTCTGCACAGATTTCTAAGTCATTTCTATCATTGCTGTTTCCAAAACTGCTCTCTCTACCATGCCAAGTGTTTTATAGATGCATTTCTTCCTTTCTCACTTTCCAACCCAAAATAAATATAATCTGGTCATATTTTAGAATTGGATCCAGTAGAGTTTCTGCGTTCAAACCAGCCTGCATTCCCATCTAACAGCGATCCTAAGTCATCCTTGACGTAGTTACTGTGAGTGATATACCAAAACATTCTTTCTCAAGTATTCAGAAAAGAATAAAAAAGGAAATTCAAATATTGCAGTTCTCCCACTAGGGATATTTGTTTTTCAAAAAATCTAGCACAATACACAGCATATAAAAATACATCTGCTATGATTTGTCTAATCTTCCCACGCAAATTTAACAATTTGCATGACATTAGTGGACCAGTGTGTGTTAAGCACCAAAATGTCTAACTGCCCATTTGCATTCACAGGTCCCCAGAACCGCAATTAAAGAAATATTAGTACAAGTCTAAAATAGGAAGGAAATTCCAACTTGACTTTTATGAGTGGCTTTTGACCATTTGATGCATAAGGCATGTGCTAAATTCACAAAATGAGGTAAGATCTGGCCTCTGTTTTACAGACAGTGGATACATAAGTGTGGGTCCCTCTTACAAGGACCCACATTACTTATTTACATCAATAAAAAAATCATCCAGAACAAAGCCATACCATTGACCCTGGACAGAAGGACTATAACCACTTGCCTACATCTCAGATTAATGGGAAAATCACCAGTGCTGCAGCACAGACACCCAGAAGAGACAGTCACAACTGCAGCCAGGGAGCAGAAGGAGAAGGAGAAAGCCTCAGCTCTCAGCAGCCTCCTGAGAAACGTGAACGTTATTTATGTACGTAAACCTTGATGGACAAGGTTTTCCAGCATAATGGGAGTAAAGCTCATCCTTGTGTGGATTCTAGGGATGAAGCAAATGTTAAGAAAGCAAAACATCCAGTGACAAACAGGCAGAAGTATTTTCTAGTGCTTTTTGATGTAGGACAAAAATGCTGCACCGAGAGAATTTCTCCCTGTACTCAGGAAACCTTTCCCCTATTTCTGTCTCCTTCTTTTATGTGTTAATCAAATAAGAACTGATGCAGAAAGCAAGAAACTTGTGGTGATGAGGCCCTGGAACAGGTTACCCAGAGAAGCTGTGGATGTCTCATCCCTGGAAGCCTTCCAGGCCAGGTTGGAGGGGGCTTGGAGCAACCTGGTCATGGGTGTCCCTGCCCATGGCAGGGGATTGAAACTGGATAATCTTTAAGGTTCCTCCCAACCCAAACCTTTCTATGATTCTGTGATTTCCTTCCTTACCCTGCCCCCCTTGATTATTGCCTGTTCTTAGTTCAGCAGAATGAAGTCTGTTTTGCTGAAGAAGATGCCAAAGCAGTGGTCATCCTGTCAGGATTGATGTCCTCCCATGTCAGGCTGAGAAGGCAGCTGTGTCTCTTCCTCACAGCAACACTGAGATGAGAGAGATGTCTGTGAGCCACCAGTAAAATAAACTGAGTGCAAAAAATAAAAAAAAAGAGGGAAAAACACATACACAAAACCAAACAAAAAAAAAAACCCACCTCAAAAGAACCCTCACAAAATTAATAGACTAAAAAAATATTGTGGGTGGAGAAAAAACTGCCAGTGAAGGATTTCTGTGGTGTATGCCAACATTTGGGATAAGGGACTAGCAAAGAAGGAAGAGAATTTTCAAGAGTTTCTTCACAGTCAGGAAGGCAGAGGTGGCAGCAGAAACCATTTAGGGGCTGGCGAAATAGCACTTAAAAAGAGGATGCAGGAAAACAACTGTGGGGCTGTTAAACCAGCACGAGTAAACCCGGAGAGGCAAGAAAGCAACAAACAACTGGAAAATGGCTTTAATTGCCAAACTGCCAAATTACTGTAATCTGACAGATTGTACCCATCAGTGCAGCATGGACTTACTGTCAGCATCAGAAAAAACTTGGTTAGAGGCTAATTTTATCGCAGGTGAAATCAGAGACACACAAGCAGCTAAAAGGAAAACAAGAAGGTTTCAGAGCAGAATTGTGCACCCATCATCATTAACTTTATCGACTTTGAAAAAGCCATTGATAGTCTCAACAAAATTGCCTCCAGAAGATAAAGCCTAAATGTGGATTATCTCAGGAGATAGAGAGAATAGCAAACCTTTATGGAGATCTTGACTGGTCTAAGAGACAGCAACTGGAGTCAAGCAAAGCTCTTCCTGTTCTGCATCTCTGTTCACTGGAAAATTACTGGAAGAAGAAAACTGGCAGCCCACAATCTAGCAGACATGAAGGCAGACTTCTCATCTTCTGCATACAAGAAGCAAGTGGACAGTGAATGCTGCATGATGTAAGGGAGGGGTAAAAAGAAGTGGAAAAAAATTTCCTTGAAAACAGTACAGAATGTGCACAACTGGAAGAATGGCAAACAAACCCAACATAACTGTTATTCAAAAGTCAATGGAGAATGCTGAAAGTTTTACCTCCCCTTCCAGTCTAGTAGCAGCAGAAGTAAAAGGTAGAATGGGGGAACAGGTGGAGATACAAACCATTTAGGTAGACAGTGGAATAACAGACTAGGCATCATTAACAATGGGCTATTGGGCCTTTCTTTTTCACACCAAGTCATTAAACTGTGGATGTTTTTGCAGGGTAACAATTATTAATAATGTTAGAAATCCAGAGGGAAGCACAGATCAGAAACAACTGGGACAAAGATTCACATTTTTTTCCCCCACTTGAGACAGAAAATGCCTTTAGATTTTGGCCTGATAGTCACTGAAATAATCACTAGTGAAAGAACAAAATCATACAGGAAGCCATTAGAGAAAGTACTGGTAAGCAGTGGAAGACACAGATAAGCTTCTGCTTGTCATTTTCCTCCCTACTTTGTGTGTCTGTGTCATATTTGCTTTCCTCAGAGAAAGCAGATGCTTTTATAAGGTTTTTTTTTCTGGCTTTCACATCTCTAATTCACATGCAGCATATAATTTGCTTTTCTTCAAGTTTCCTCTCACCATCATCATCCCAGGCCTCTTTCCAGTGTGAGTAACAAACAATGTTGATCACCTCTTGCTATTTGCAAATCTGTACCTGAGAATAACTCAAAATTACCACGATTATTTATTATTCCTGATTAAAGTTAAGGTACATTGAGACTGAGAAAGAAATTAAATGCAGCAGCAGCCCATCAGGATATGAAAAACCCACCTGGAAGGTAGATTTATATGTACAAGTGAAGAGCTCATATAATAATAACAATTTTCCCACTGCTCTGAAGATGCTTTTGGGGAATACTGGCCTATATATGACATTATAAAATATCCTATAATTCTATAAACGTTATTTATACACTTACATAGAGCGTATAGCAAAAATCATTAATATGACGTAAAGAGTTATTTTGAAGAAGTCAGTACTTTCAAAGTATAATGTTAAAAACATGTATTTCTGAGAAGCATATCACAGCCCTCCATTTCCTGGTACAACAGGAGATTGTCAAACCTCACATTAATTTTCCAGCTCACAGATCTAAAAAGCACGATGTGAGCTCCTGTTCAGGAAAGGTGAACCTTCCCAGTTTACCTTGGCTTGTCACCATCAAGAGCATCATTAATTTAAGCAACGTGGAGGCTAATTCAGTTATATCGAGCTTTGTTCGTGCAGTGCATCCCTCGGAGCTTCACAGCCATTCCTCCTCATTTCAGCCCATGGAGGAAGCGTCAGTGGAGGGAATTTGCTGCTCCTGGGTGCATGGGGATGATGGACATGGGGTGAGGGCAGTGATGCAGTGCGGCAGAAACAGGCAGGGACAGTGAGGTGGCTGCACGCCACAGGCAGGGCTGGGCCGTGTTTGTGAGAGAAGTTTATGATAACTTGCTGGCTAAGCTGGACCTTCTCAGACTTCAGTTTCCATTTTCATCTGCTGAAACTCCCCCCACCCCGATATAAATTCCCTTAAATACGTAAGTAAAACAAACCCCTTCCTTTTCCCTCTCACCCTGTACTTATGTATGGAGCAACTAGCAGAAAATGTGTCAGATTTTAACCTCATCCCTTCACCGAATATTATGAGTCTTATCACTGAGAAGAGAGAATGTGCCAGTAGAAAAAACAATGTGCTGGGCCATAACAGCTGCACCGTAGGTCTCAACATTCATCTCTCCAAGGCAGCAAAGCTGCCTTAAATTCCATGCTATCCATCTGTTCTTTCACAGGGGTGAAGGAGTTGATCACATTTCATTCCAGGAGATGTTCAAGGCCAGGTTGGACGGAGCTTGAAACAACATGGCCTAGTGGAAGGTGTCCCTGTCCATGGCAGGGGGGTTGGAATGAATTAGTCTTCAAGGTCCCTTCCAACCCAAACCATGAACGTGGTGCAACCCATGATGAAGAGCCTGCACAAAGTGGCTTTAACACCAATGCCTGCAGTAGATACCAAATCGAGGACCCAGGTTTGCCAGGGAAATAAGAGCATAGTGCTGTTCACAACACTTTTCCACAGAAATTTTTACAAATGCTTTTTTTCAAAGGCTTGTTACAGAAGACTATAGCATGTGCAACAGTGTGATATCTGCTGGAATACTGCCACATTCTGTCCCTTCTGCATCATACCACTACTCTTCCAGATGCCTTCCCTGACCAAGTAGCAGGCTCTTTTAAACCCCAGCCATTTCTGCTCCTTCTTTGGTTGCAGGCATTGCAAGTGAAGTAATCCACTATTCTTTTGAGATATTTACTTAACCATCAGGCATGAAAGTGTTTCAAAGCAACTCCAGCATCTATATCACTGAATTGCTGCTTGTTTTTCTAACTGAAAGCCATACAATGTGATACAATGCCCAATTATTATAGTCTTTCCATTATAATCATGGATTCCTGGCTTAGCTCTTGACAAAAAAAAAAAGTATTTTTGCAAGTAGAAGTGACTCCAAATATTGATTAAAAAGCATACAGCTTTGGGCACACTTGTTTCCATTTATTGCAATAATGATGGTGTGCCCATTTGGGATAGAAGGAAACTGCAAAAATATAATTAAACCATCAGGAACTAAAACTAGCCAAGTAAGGGAGTGCTTTGGGATGCAATAGGAGAGCTCACACATTTGTTTGCAGTCCAGAGGATAGGCTAAGCAATGTTCTGGTGGGGGTTCAGGCATGTTGGATGATTTTACTGCAAGGGCTGAGCCAACTCCTGCTGCTCACTCTCCACCTTACCCGCCCCATGGCTTTGTGCTGCCATGAAATGAGTGTGTAGCAGCTCCCAGGAGACCACAGCTCACAAATTGGCATATGAAAATTAACAGCTCTCTTTATTATGTGGGTGGGGATGGGAGGCAGAGCTGTGTTCTGTCAGTGCATCAGTATAATCCACTCCAGCACTCGAGTGTTTTCAAAACCGGTGCTAGGCCAGAACTTTACAAGCATTTATGTGCCAGATTTCCACTGACTTCACACCTTTAAAACAATGACCCTTGAGAATTATGGAGGCTATGTCCAAGTGATCCACCAGGGCACAGGTTCAAGAGCCTGACTTGCTTTAGATAATTTTAGTCCATAGGTCTGTAATAAAAAAACCATTACAAGCAATGATTACTTGCAGAGCATCAAGAGGAGTTTCTAGGCTCTATCCAACTTTCCATGGTCATGCTCCCAACAGAAAAGGATTCTAATTGCACCTTTTGCTATACCTAGGACCCAGCATCACCCTCTCACCCAAACCATGACACTCATTGGGGTCAGAGCTGCTCCCTGCTTCCTAAAGCATGAACTATAATCAGTAAAACATCCATGTTGTTTTGATTAGCAACATAAGCATTTAGCCATGACATAGTAAGTGCATTTTTTCAAGTTTTAGAATATCTCAGAAATGTATGTGTTTAACAAAAAAAGAACTTGACAGAAAACCAATAAAACCTGAAGTACTAAAAATTTTATAAAAATAAATTCCTTAACATCTTCTAATAAAGTATAGCACAGAATTGTTTGGGTAGGAAGAGACATTAAAAACCATCTAGTCCCAGCCCCCTGCCGTGGACAGGGACACCTTCCTACTATCCCAGGTTGCTCCCATCGAACCTGGCCTTGAACACTTCCAGGGATGGGGCAGCCACAGCTTCTCTGGGCAACCTGTGCCAGGGCCTCACTACCCCCACAGTCAAGAATTTCCTCTAAACATCTAATATAAATCTCTCCTCTTTTAGTTTTTAAACTGCTCGCCACTGTCCTATCACTATCTTCCTGTGTAAAAAGTCACTCTCTTTGTTATAACCCTCTTTAAGTACTGAAATGCCACAGTGAATAAATCTTTGCAGTTAATCACTTTTCTTAACCCTGATGATATCCCTTAGTCAAAATTTCTGCAAGATCAAGGTAAATGGTTTTCTCGTTTCTACTTTCTTGAAGCAAACCTGAATAATATTTTATTAGAACACTTCTAGAAAAATGCCTACACATCTGAGATGGTTTGACCAATTGCAGTGACAGACAGTTTGTCTGTCCAGTTATGTCAAGAGATGTTGTCTTGACATTAATGGAAGTAAGTGATCAACATCAGTGAATCTGACAAGTCACGGAACAAAAATGCACAGTCAGAAGAAATGAATTTTGAGCAGATGTACCTGGGGAGATAAGTGAAGCAGAGATCAACTACACCCTGCACAAGTCCCACCAGTCCCACAGCATCAATGCCTGAGTTTTCAGATAATTTACTATGGAGCATTTTAAATCTCCTCACTTTCACAGATGACAGACCATGCAAATTGTCCATCCAAGGAAATACTGTGCTTGCTGCTATCTGTGCCAACAGGAGGAAGAGCTTGTGGATGGCTCAGTATGGGTCATCCTGTTTGTTGATGTGTTAAAACTCTGCCCAATTTTTTAACCGTAAGCATGGAGTTGTGCATACCAAACAACAGCCACCTAGAAACTGTCCATGCTAGCAGCCAGTAGAGCAGCTCATGGCTTGCATATGTGAGGGATGAAGTCTCTGAAAACACAGTAACACATGCAAGGTATATCAGAATAAGAGCCACTCTCCAGGTGTTCAACATATCAACATGCTCTTCATCAACACCTCACCGAGTTCTTTTAGAGGACCCCTAAAACTCACAACTTGCTCTTTTACTACATTCACACAAGTTGAAAAGATAAAACAAGCCACTTACAACATCTGCTTGGTAGAAATTAGCCTGGCCTTCTGCTCCTCTGGACCAAATTCCAATTTTGTGTGAGGTGGACCAAGAACAGCTGGGGTAACAACCAGCAGATGCAAGAACAAGGTTCATGGTATTTCAGCACGTCACGAAGTCCTGCAGGCATCATCTGGGGCTCTGCACTCAGGGTAAATCTGATTTGTAAGAAGGATATCCAGAGTAACCCCTTATTTAGGGGATGGTGCTGTGTCAAAAGTCTTGGAGAGGCTGGATTCATGCCCAGGTTGCCTCAGGTAGGCATTGCATTATATATACAGTAGAATTGGGACAGATATTTGCACCAAATACCATGTCTCCATGCCAGAGGAGAGTTTTGAAGATAGAAATGGGTTTCATTAACAGTGTCTGATTCCTTTTGTGTGTGAAATGAGAAGTTAATTGCCTTAATGCCTTCAAAATACCAGACTGATAGTTTTGTTCTGACTGTTGTAAATAGTGAGTGCCTGGCAACAAAACCAGGCCTTTTAAACAAATCCCAATGAAGAAGTTTGGATCCCAAGCTTATGCTCCAGAGTAATTTGGGTAGTTTTGCAAAACCTTATTTCAAAATACATTTTACAGGCAGAAAACTTTAAAAAAAAAAAAAAAAAGGCTGGTAGCACAAAGCATATTCATTTTTCTGCCACATATTTATTAACATTTTGGAGGCTGAGTGGGAGAACTAAACTGAGGACACATAATAAACAGTCTTTACACAAATAAGAGTTCAAACAAAACAGATTTGTAGAAGGTCATGGTCTTCAGAAAATGCTGAACACTTTCCTCTGCAGGGGAAAGGCCCTCAAAGGTGTCACAAACCGGACAACTGAAGCAATCATTCACCTGTGAAATTTTAGGCTATTATCTCCAATCATACCTTCACGGATTGGATGCTGATAATTCACAGTCATGGAAATGAAATGCTCCAGTATGAGACACAAATGAGGGAGATGAATTATAGACTTCCCTGATAATGGAAAAATGAGCAGCATGTTGATCATATACACTAAAATTACAAATATGGTCAGCCTCGCTGTAATGTAGAACACGTAGCAGGGCATAATAAATTACAGTGCTGCTAAACTCTGCTATCATATCCCTACAGAGAGTGGGACTGGTGAACAGAATACTGCCCTTGCACTCAGAAGACCTGACTTTGGCTCCTGCCACTGGGTAACTCCGGACAAGCTGCTTCTGTGCTTTGTTTAGTCTGTCAGGACAAGTGGGCAAAGGAGACATGATGCCAGGTTTGTGTCCCACTCTTGCACGGGGCCAGCATCAGAATCTCTTGTGATGTGTACTTGCTGTTTTGTAAAATGCAATATATCCCTCTTTTAGTGGAGTCACCAGGCTAAGACAGCTCCTCCCCACATGCACAGAGCCTGTTTTGAACAAGCAGAGACCACAGTCCCTGAATATTTAAAACCACAGCCTTTCAGCCATCATTGGCCAGTTCCCTTCCATCAGCCAGGACTTGTTCTGTACCCCTTGGTGCCCCCTAAAACATGAAGGTTTGATCAAAGCAGTACATATTCATCAAAGTCCCTCATGTGAAGAACACACTCCTTGAGCAGTACTGCCTAAGCAGGGATTTACAATTGTGCTGCTGTGCACATCTGTACATCAATAATAAATACGCAAAATACACATTTCCATGTGGGCTCTGAGACCTCCCCAATGCAATTCCAACAGCAGTGGGAGTCACAGCAGATCTTCTAAATTTTGTTGTATTTTATATGAAACTTCCCCTTTGTGGTTTGTGTAAATCCTCATGACCTGAGCTCAGAACTAAGAGACAAAGTGTGGAAATAACAGCTGAAGTTCAGGGTGGGAAAAGATGAGCAATACTGCCAGTATGCACGGGCAGAGGAGACAGATGTGAGAAGAAAAAAGCCAGGGCAGTAATCAGAGGGAGACTGCATGTGGTAGGGGTCAACCTGTCCATTAATGGACAGGTAATAAGACATACAGATAGTAAGACAGAGGTATGTCCATTCATATGGAAATACTCAGTGGAAAAAGGTTTATCTCATAAAGTAAAAGATAACATACAGTGGTCTGAAAGATGCAATCAAAAAGGAGAACAAAGCTTAGGAAGAACAGACAGAAAGGAAATCTAAATAAAGCTGCTTAAACTGTTACCTAACTGAAAGCAATTAGGAAGCTCTTTGAAGTCCTTGGAGGACTCAAAAGTTCAGAAGAGTTCTAATAAAGGGAGCTTGGCTTTAGAACCTTTGCTGGAAAAACTAAAATTAACAGCTTCTTCCTCTCTTAAGAAATTAGCTTCTTTTTTGAAAGAAATAAAGCAAAATATATCTCTTGACAGCCAGGTACTTGTGCAGTATATACACAGTACAGCAAAACCAGGTCACATTTGAATTTACACTGCAGGACAATTGATTTTAATTTTTTTTAAGAT
Source organism: Aleadryas rufinucha (assembly GCA_013397815.1). Taxonomy (NCBI): domain Eukaryota; kingdom Metazoa; phylum Chordata; class Aves; order Passeriformes; genus Aleadryas; species Aleadryas rufinucha. The sequence goes on from VZTH01013612.1 coordinate 12,755, forward strand.
TTACTTTTTCATTAATTTCTCAAATATGCCCAGATACCATTCTGGTCACTTAATCAATTATATTATAACAAAGAAGTGACAGGAATACAGGAAGGAAGGGTAGTTGATCAACGCATTCTCCTCTGATGTCTCCTCCACTGCCAAAACCTTCCCTGGGACAAATCCAGGAATTCAAATTACAGGAATTATTCCTATTTATACTTGGCCTGATCATGATCCTTTACATTCAAAAACACAAAGCAAGCCACAGAAATCATAGCAGTGCTAATTCCTAAACTACCCCTCTCAACCACTGCTAATCAGTTCATTGATTCACTCTCACGCTACATGACAAATTCAGCCTGACAGTCCACAATGGGAGAAAGCCTTTTAGTTAACCAGCTTTGACAGCGGGATGGGAAGCCTCGTAGCAGTGTTGGCCAACCATTGAGTTGTTGCCACTTTAAAGCATTCCCTCTGGGAAATTTCAATTACCCCTTTCCTCAATGATTTTCTTTTCAGAGTAGTCTTTAAGACTTTAGAAATAAACAGGGGACAGCCTAAAAGTCCTCTGTAAATTATGGGACAGAAACAAAATCCTGTCCCAAATCCTTTCTAACAAGTTGTTTTTGAGAGTTCCTACGTGATATTATAGTGTCTGGGCTGGAAGGTGCCCAAGTGCAGCCCCATCCCACATGGAAGCCTGACTTTCTTTATCAGAAGCATTTTGATTGCTCAGATTGAGGCAGACATCAACATGAGGGCCAAAGCTGAGAAGTTTGCTAAAGATTTCAAATTCACAGAAAGTTTTCCTCATGTTCAGTTTATGTGTATGCAGATGAAACACCAAAAGCTTCAGTCCATTTATGAAGCTCCCCAAAGACATCTGACAGTCTGGAGTGGGCTCTTGTCTAGGGAATGTGGGTCAGAAAGACCCAGGCTGGCTGTGTCTCTAAAACACTCACGGGTGCTTGCCATAAAAAGTGTGCAACATGTTCACTTGGTGCCATAGTCACATCAGTGAGAGCCCAACAGACACCCTGAGAGCACCTGCAGAGACACTGTCCTCTCACCACAGCTGCAAAGGGCTCCTTCTGTCACAGTCCCTTGTTTTCACTCCCTGGGCCGTAAAACCCTGGCCCTGGAAATGGCAAGTCAAGAGCTGCCAAACTCCTGCAGATGTAGGTGACCTTCACTGTCCACCCTTTGCAATCCAAGCTGCTCCCTCTCCCTTGCAGAGGAGATCAAGGCAGGTTCAGTTACACCTTCCAGGATACAACTAGGTCTTCTCCTCCAGCTGTGCCAGACTCTCCGCTCTGACATTTTACTTCGGACCTTTTCCTACATGACTTTAAAAAGTCAAGGTGGCTGGAAAGCAATCTTGATCTCATGGTTGAGCTGCCACCTCCCTCAGAACTCAGAAACCAGATAATTCATTTTCCCTACAGATATGTGACCTACTCCATGGATACTGGGTGACCAGTTAGAGAAAATTACATTTGACAAGTGTCAGGAGTGGCTCACGTCATACCCCCAGCTCCAGCACTTGAAAGAGCAACTGTGACTCCCTTGGAACTGCCAGACAGGTAAGTTTATAAAGATGTGTTGCAGACTGCTTTGTCCCAGACTACTTATCCAAATCCTAAAGCTAGGTCAAGGGCCAGCCAGTGTTTCTGCACTGGTTGCATTAGGGAAATTAGGGATTTCATGGTTTGTTCCAATATCTACAAGAATTTCTACATTGGGGTTAGTGTAGGAGCTATGTGGGCTTGCTGGTTGGACAAGCTGAGCTAGAGTTAGCTTGGCTACCACTTAACCCTACAGTCACATGTCTGTCCCCTGAACTTCTAAACAAAGGTATATTCAACATATGGAGGAAGAAAAAAATGATAAAAACCCCCATGAATGCACAATCTGGTCATACACAGCCAGATCACACATCCCCAGATTGCCAGGGCTTCAAAGAGATCAGTATCAAGCTGTTCACAGGACATGGCCACGCAGAGACAGGGATGAAGGAAAGACAGGCACCTGAAAACCTGATGGTGATGGTGCTCCATGATGGTGCATCACCTGATGGTGATGGGAATGGGAAGTTGGAGGCTGGACCAGCTTCAACCTTCCCATCACTGTCAGGAGGGAGACATGAGCAAAGGGCAGTTCTGAGAGAGCGGGAGCAAGGAACATCTGGGCTCTGTCTACAGCTCTAATTAGCTGGTTGATACTCAAGAATATACTAAGAGCTCATACATACATAATTAATGTTAAATTAAGCAGATATTTGTCTATCCATATGCAGAAAGCAGGAATAAAGGCTCATAACACACATAACTGCTATGGAGGAAGAATGACTAAATGCACATAGAATTTGTGCAGCTCATAATTAATTAAATTCCCACAAAGACTAGCTGGAGGCTTTTCTTCTACTTAATGGTACATTTATAAGAATTTTTCCATTTACAGCATTGCCCTATATGAGACTAGATGGTAAATTTCCAAAGAGTAAAGGAGAAATACATGACACCCAATATATACATTAGGAAAAATTGGTTCCTCTGAGGCATTTGAACTCATTTTCTAGTCATGTGGACTGGCTAAAACAAATTACCCACAAAAAGAACATGTTTTCCAACTCAGAATGGATAAATAACAAATAACCAATCAGAAAACACATGAGGACTCACCAGTTGAAGCAAACAGTTAAGTCTACCTAAGGGTAAAGCTTAAAAATTTCCATAAGAAATTTCTGGATTATAAGGCACACAAAATATATTAATATGTATGCCAGGAACACAAAACATATTACTAAAAATATTTTTTTAAATTTTAAAAATTAAATAGGATTTTTTCCTTATTTTGTTCAGACATTTTCATACAATTCACAAAAATAAAAAAATCACTGAAAGCCTTCACCTCTTTTGTTGCCTCACTCCAACAACATTTATGGTTATCCAACAGCTTCCACAGGCTTTAGACACTTTGCAAACCTAAAAAACAGAGGTTAAGTCATGACCAGAGCTATGCAAAACCACTCCCTTCTCCCCACCCACCCGATAGTGTACACCAGAGCTGGCAAATTATGAGGACAAAACGCCCTGATTCTATAAAGCCTTACATCTACTAAGTTTGAAATACAGACTCAAGTTGCTGCACAGTGTCATTGCCAAACAGCAAAGGGATGTTAGAGAAGAGCTTGCAGGACCCACAGTGTGCCATCAGCATGAGGCAAAATACCCAGAAAATACTGAAAACTATTTATGTTAGTGCCAACCTGTGAAAAATGAGAAAGTAAACAATCACACTCATCTCAAACTCAGTCTGCATAAATCCCTTTACCATTAGAGATTAAAAAGTCAATGCCCAAAGGTCACTGGCTTAATGGGTTGCTGTAATGTAATTGATACTGTCAGCCCCAGACACACCAAAATTGCAGGTCAGATCCCCAAAACATAAAAAAGGATTTAGTATCAGAAGATTACGCTATAATATAATTGAAGGCTTAATTTTAGCCCTCCAGCTTTTAATCTTTTGAAAATAACATTTCCAAGCTCTTTTCCCTGGCACTATGAAGGTTAAAATTTTACTTTCCTTTAAAAATAGAGAAGTATTTCTGTCATTCCAGCTGTAATTACAGAGAAATTACAGCCATCCTATAAAAGTACGGTTAATTACTAGCGTAATTATTGTCAACCAGCGTCAAACTAGACTAACCTGACAAAAGCCTTATAGCACTGTTGTCAGAATTAAAAAAAAAAACACCAACAAAACCAAAAACAAGCCCCAAACCCTGTCAGGAGACTAATGATAAAATCCTTGGAGCTGACAATGCTGTCACATAGCACAAACACCCAAATGCATTCAAAGGAAAGTTTGTGCAGACTGTCACTGGGTATGTAACATGTAGAAAACATGTTTTTTACAAGCACATGGGACTGATTTCTTGCTGATACTAATGCACCAAGAACAGCAGCAGATGGGCAGTAGAGTTAATTTTTCATCATTTCCCCCACAGATTTCTGAGGGTCCAATGAAGGAGAATAAATGCAGCAGCTCCATAAAGCCAGATTTTCCCCCATTCCTTTTTGTAGCACTATAAACAAAATAGTTGAAATTATGAGATTTTACTACATGTACTCAGGAGAAAAAATTTTTACAAAAAGTGAAATACAGTAATAGAAATTAACAGAAGTGTTTCCTGCCTTGAAATGACAGAGCATTTATTCTATTGTGTTTAAAATTGCACAGTACCATGGTGAGTAGCTGCCTCCAAAAGTAATATTTATAGTCCTCTGCAGCTCACATGGTGGTACCCAAAACATCTCATCTATGTGAGAATTAGCCTGCTTGGAGTCTGCAGACACATTCTGAAGTCACTGTCATTTGGGATGCTCAGAGTCCTTGGAGCCTCAAAACTTGGTTCCTCAACAGGATGTCCAAATTGTTGACCCTCTCTGGATGCTTGTGAGAACATGCATCCCTGATGGGCCCAGCAGGCTGCTGGATCTCTGCCTTCCAAAACCTGCTCATTTGTGATCCATTTCTGCACTAATTCAACCATACTAAAATTATACACATCTTTAAAAATAACAGTGTTATCTACTGCTGGGATGATGATCTCGAGAAGCAACATTAAAGCCTCTGTACATTGACAAAAAGCCACATAGCAGAGTTACAGAAGTGGCAATTTTTAGTGACTAATGGAAACTTAAAGGGTCTTAATGATTCAACTTTGCAGACACGCAGAGAAACAAGGGAAGCTTGGACCACCCAGAAAGACAGTGACTGCTGATCTCAGGTTGGGAATAAGAACAAAAGAATTTAGGAATCTCTCAGAGATCTGGACTGCTAAGTGCAACTCCTCCACACATTTCTGCAGGGCTTCTCCTTCCCTAAAATAGCCCAGAAATTAATGACCTGGTTAATGCCTAATCATTATCTAATTTCCTTTCTTTCAGAGATACTTAATTTTATCCTTTCCCCTGCTTTGTCCTAAGCAGTGCTTCCTCGATGTGCTATCTAGAGAAGTGACTCCAAATTTCAGCCCAGGTGCCAAAGCACTAACATGGACTTGAGCACTATGCTCCTTTGAAGCAACAAATCAATAACTAATGGGAGCTAATCATGAACTACAGTCTCTCATCAGCATAGAAATGAAGCAAGTTTGTTATAGTACAGAGCCCCTGAGTGATGAGTCCACCAGTATCTCCTGCATGGTCCCAGCTCAGTCACCAAGGACCCAGATGTCTTAGTGTGGGACATGGACCTTCTGCTCATTTTAGCTGCGAGAAGGGCATGAAAGTGCTGCTAATTCTTCAAGAATTCCATTTAAAGACTATTCCTGTCCCCCTGCTGGGATGTGACACCTAACCAAGAGGTTTTCAGGGAGGTGCATGATTGGACTCCAAAGGAAATCCTTCTGAGAGAAGGATTTGGCTGCATAAGCTAGAAGAAGGCATAAAGACAAATATGGTGATGTAAAGAAACGGAAGGTAAATTAGGAAGAAGAAGAAGAAGTAGAGAAAAAGATTAAGAGATGTCTGATTTAGACAGGAGGGAAACTGAAGGCTTTTTCACGACACCCAAGGATGGTTCTGAATACATTGCTCCATGTCCAGTATTTCCGTCTGTCACCCCCAAGCCTCTTTCACAAGCCAAATCAGACATTAAAGCTTTTCCCCTCTAAAAATGCTAGGCACCTCTTCAGGGGAAAATGTTTTGAATGTCAAGAGAGAGTACTATAAAAACTCCAGTTGGAACTGCCACCATTTGCCTTTTAATATCACTCATTAAAAACATCTGCATCAAGAATGAAGGGGGACCATTATTTTCATGCTGTATGCAATTTCGAAGTTTCAGGTGACCATTCCACGGAATGTAATAAATCTTCTGTGTCTGTGAGCAGTTGATATGGTTTATTTTAATGGCCACAGTTAAAGGTTTCATGGGATCAGGCCACAACCAAATCTCTTTATAATAATTCTTTAGGCTACTGCATAATTTATAGCCCTTATGCACTTTTCATGATCTAATTTACCTTCCTCTTAAAATATTTTGTAAAACCAGTGTTCCATTTATAATGATATATATCCCATTATAAAATATACTCACTACTTTGTTACCAGAATAGCATTTTATGTGTGTAAACCAAGAGGCATTAGCATATGCCAGAATTATTCTCCCAACTCAGTGATATACAGAGCATAATGGAATTCTGAGCAATTTGGTTCACCCTGTCAAAAATATAAATGCAGTGAGATTTTAATAGCAGCCCTCCAAATAATGTTTCATAAGAAAAGCATATTTTTGTAAATGAGATTCCCAAAAAAGAGTGAAATCTAGATGTGAGGTGATGGAGGGCAGAGGAAGGAGCCATGGAATCTGCTACACGAATTGTGATCCTATGCTCATCATATGTAACTACCCAGAAGGGAGAGAGAAAAAGGCAAACTCCTGGGCTTCACCATCAGTATTGCTCTAAGACATAAGAGGATCAAAAGGCTGTGGGAAAATGTTGCAATTTTCGAACCATAGTGTCATTAAGTTTGGAAAAGACCTCCAAGACCATCAAGTCTAACCTTCAAGGTTGAAGGAAGATTCACCAAGAGTAATCACACTAACAAATGCGATGTTTTGGGCTCTGTTGAACTAAAATGTCAGAAAGTGTTTCTCTCTAAAGCTATCAGCAAGTGAACTCTCTGGGCTCTTTCAAATCAAGTTCTTTCTACCCATTTCAATGGTATTTAACCATATCCAACTTAAACAGGATTTTCTTGACCTTGTCACTAAATAAGTTTCTCTGCCCAAACCATACTTTGCTCTAAAGGCATAATGATAGTTCAAGAGACACTCCAGCACATACTATCTACCCCATACCTGGCCTTCCCTAAAGAAAATCTCTCATTCATGTAAGCATGTAATATATTTTTCTTGTACGAAAAGCTGTGAAATGTAATTTTCTGATGTTACTGCAATATGCAAAATATTACACCACTTGTCATGTCTCAAGTCATTAAACCAACAGAGGATTGAACAGTATTTCCATTTGCAAAGTTCTGTATATTTGCATGTACATATGGTGGCTGCCTTGCTGGAGATATTTGTGATACTGTAGATTTCATTTTTATCAGGGTATATTCCAAATCTTGTTTCCTGAAAATACCTGCACAAATCAAGACACTGCAGAATTAGGCAATATTTACTCCCAGAAATCCAAACTCTGAGCTGTATTACCTAAAAAAAAAATCATGGAAACCAAGGATCAGCAACAGCAACTTACAAAGTTGTTATTTCCCTTTCTTTATTTCTTCATTTACTTGTGCTTTATTACATCAACATTACCTAGCACCTGGCAAAAACACAGCTATATATTCAAAGATTTTCACATGCCTCACATATCAGTGACTGACTATAATAATGTTGTCACTTAATATTTAACATAGTATCAAAGAACCTGTGCACTTATTCCCATTTTGTGTATCATGAAACTGAAATAAAGGAAATTTTACTGGGTTTCCAATAACTTTTCTATAATTGAATGTTTGGGCCAGAGTCAAGAACAGAATCCAAATTGCTTCATTTGCAATGTTAGGTTCTGAAAGAGGCCCATGTTTTATCTCAGAGCAGTTCTCTTGGCAATTCCTGATGTGTCTCTCTCAGGAGTACGTGGTGCCTTTACCTATTTCAAAGCCAGCAAGAGGAAGGTTTTAGTTTTAAGGGAACTGGACAGGAACATATTTATTTCCTCCCCACAGGTATGTGCACGTGCTCTGACAGCAGGAAGATTCAGCTCTGTTATTCCCTTCCCTCTCAGGCTCTCTGAAAAGCCATGCTCACTCCAATTTACAGTAGCTTGCACCGATTCAATAACCCATTCAGGCCCATGACAGGGACTATTATCTGCACAACAGCTGCTTTGATACAACCAAAAGGCTGTACAACAGTAATCCAAGGATACATGCTCTGCTAAGTTAGATTTCAGCTCCCATAGCCCATGGACTAGAGGCCACAATTCTGCATTTCCCAAAGTCATCCATACAGAGAAACACAAATCCCACCTGCAGCTGCTCCATCATGTAATGACCAAGTCCTGTAAAAGACACAGCATTTACCAGGTGCTTTTCTGCTTGTTAGGGAAAAAAAAAAAAAAGAAAAAGAATGCATCTCGATTTCTGGAGGGTTACTGAGCACAGGACTGCATATTGCATTTGGCAGTGATAAAATCAAACTGTCATTGCTACTGGAGACTGAACACAGCTCACATATATCTTACCTTTTAAGCCCATTCTATCAAAGCTGTAGCACAAATAAAGATGAATAGTATCTCTAAGCCAGGACAAACCCACCCCTCAATCTAGCAGAAACTACAAAATACTTATCACCATTTCACAGGATCCTGTTTAAGCTTATAAATAATTCTTTTTATTATTTCCAGATTTCATTCAAGATTTTTGTTAAGTCCTTTTGACAAAACTTGCTGGTTTTACCTCTCCCTATCAGTTTAAGATTTGTATTGGTTCTTAACCAGGAAGCTGCCTGTAATACACAATCCTGCTGTTAGTGTGCTCATACTCAGGAGCACCTGTCAAATTTTGTACAGAGCCAAGAGCTTTGCTTTCCTGGGCAGTAGCAAAAAAGATTTAAGACACTGAAAACTACTAAAGGCTTAAGTCCACCACCTTATCAAACATTTAAAAAGATTAAATCTGTTTATTATATACTATTTTTTTAAAATTTCAATCTGCTTAAATAAATAATTCTCAGTAGACAACACATTCAGTGTAAAGGAATAACTGATCCTGGGGCACACTGCCTGACTCCAGACCCTCAGCCTGGGCAAACTGCTGATGTTCCTTTTACAAGCAAGGTCTAGACAGGGGAAAAAAGCCTTATATCCATTACTGGTTTTGCTGATTCTGTACCCAGGTAGATTTTTTTATTATTTCCTTGGCTCTTTACCAATACTATCAAGCAGAATAAAAATCTAAAGGCCCAGCCAAGAAAAAAGAGAGAGATTTGAATGCCACTGGTGTGACAATTCCCCCTTCAGCCAAGGCCCATGAGCTATATGAGTTCTACTCACACCCCATTTTAAAGGCTTAAAGGGCACATAAGCTGTGCAAGGGTCTTCTGAACAAGGCACTGCACAGGCTTTTTCCAAATTAGGCTTTTTCCAAAATGGGATGAGCGTGACAAAATCATAGTGCGGCAAGCTGAATGGCTGGCTCCATCCTTCTGTCCTCCTAGGTCACAATTCCATTTGGTGCATGGATAAGAGATACCTAAACCTTCAGAAAACTTTCATATGTCTGAACTACCCTCAAAATCAGGGGGAGCTAGCAATTCGTTTTGCAACTCTCACGTATGCACTGGTTGCAGCCTGGGTTCTCCTGTGGAGCAGAAATCTTCAAGGGATGGCCATAGAATCATTGATTCTGTGATGATTCTATGAATCCATAATTCTATAGATGACTTCACAGACCATCTTGTTCCAACCTCCTGCCATGGGCAGGGACACCTTCCACTATCCCAGGTCGCTCCAAGCCCCATCCAACCTGGCCTTGGACATGTCCAGGGATCCAGGGGCAGCCACAATTTCTCTGGGCAACCTGTGCCAGGGCCTCACTACCCTCACAGGGAAGGATTTCTTCCTAATATCCAATCTAATCCTGCCCTCTGTCTATTTGAAGCCATTCCCCCTTGTCCTGCCACTCTAGGCCCTTGTCTGAAGTCCCTCTCCTGCTCTCTTGCAGCCCCTTGAGGCACTGGAAGACTGCAATATAATGAAGACCAGAAGAAAGTGCAGATGAAAACGACTCAGGTGTCCACCTCTGCTGGGATTAGGAGAGCTTCAAGAGCTGTCCCCACAGAACTGCATCATGTTTTCAGTGCCTTTGAAAACAGGAAGGTCCCAGTCTTCATCTTGTACAGATACTGCTGACCTCTCCAGAGCTGCTGCTGCTGTCCCTTGCCACCAGCTGAGGTGAAACTTTCTTCATTCCTGGCCACGCTTCAGACTGCTGCTCAGCTTTTCAGAAGGATAGCTGAAACTGCCTGGAAATGTTATATTTACCTATAACAAACTGTTTATCCATATCTGAGTGATAGTCCTAAGCCACTATATATTGAATCCTACCAACAGCAAAGTCTTGGTGTACGTCTATTTCACAACAGCTCGATGCCAACAGGAGAGCACTCACCACACCTCCCTGCCACACTCGTGCTGTGGAAAGGAAGCAGCAGGCACAGAACAGGTAACTCTACGAGCATTTATTTATTTTCATGAACATTTATTAGATTTGTACATGTTAACTTTGCCTGGTGGGCTTTGGAGAAGGGGTGGCACAATTCTAAATCAACAGCAAGATCACATAATGTTTTACGGGTTTTTTAAAAAATCCCTTTTGTTACACTTTTTTGTATGTACATCTTAGAGTTGCCATATATATTTCCAGTCTCTGTGCATTGTTATTTATATTTATGGGTAGTTTGAAGGAGATATTTCCAATGGAAATTGGAAATATGGGGCAGGAAATTTAGTCTCTTTAGAAACTAAATGAAATAGAGAAGGAAAAAACTAATGTGTGAGAATGGTTTTCTTACCTGTCAGCTCAGAAACCTGCAGGACATTGAACAGGTATGAAGGGAAAGTGGGTGACAAAGTGCATCAAGAGAAGCAGATTTGATTTAAAAAAGGCAGGGATGGGTTAGAAAAGCAATTGTGTTTAGAGACAACTCAGAGGTACATCAGCCTAGACCTAGACACTGACACTTCCAAACACACTTGGCTTGTGTGTTGCTGCAAGCCACAGTGGACAGAGACATCTAATATCAATTTTTCTTTAAATGTTGGTATTCCAGCTGGTATTTCTCCCAGAGGTTTTGGGTTTGCTTGACTACTAGTATTCATTTCTACTTGTGCCCACAAGCATAGAATTATAGAATCACTGAATATGCTGAGTTAGAAGAGACCCATCAGGATCATTGAATCCAACTCCTGACTCTGTATAGGACTCCACAAGAATCCCATCCTGTGTCTGAGAGCATTGTCTAAACACTTCTTGAGCTCTGCCAGGCTTGGTGCTGTGACCACTTCCCTGGGGAGCCTGTTCCAGTGGCCAACCACCCTCTGAGTGAAGAACCTTTTCCTGATATCCAACCTAAACCTCCCCTGACACAGCTCCAGTCATTTCCTGGACTCCTGTCACTGGTCACACGAGTGAAGAGATCAGTGCTGACCCTCTGCTTCCTCTCATGAGCATACTGGAACCACCTTCTGATTTAAGTAGGACACAAACTCAGCACAAACTTATGTGGAAATCCCCATAAGACACATTTCTATCTCCCTTTCCCTAAGGGTGAAACAGAAGTGGAGAGGGAAGGAGGGTGAAAGAGAAGGAGCAGATAGCAGGGAAGTTATGGATGATGGTGGTAGATGAATACAGTCTCTAAATCCCAAAGGTTCATCTCAGGGAGAAAAAAACACCGATTATGAGGAAAATAAAAAAGATTGTGTGTGTAAAATCCCACTTGATGGTGTGATCACTCCCATTATTTCCTTATCGAGATGCTCCATGAAGCATCTGTATCTTTTCTCTGCTTTATTGCTGCAAGTTTTATCGCAAATTTTTCATAGTAGTATATACCTGCGAAAAAATGAAAAAAAAAAAAAAAACAACAAACCCAAGGCTTCCATCTATCTCCTGTTGTTGATAACTCAGAATGGGTTTGATAGTGACGAAGCCCATGGCAGACCCAGCAGTGCTGCATGGATGTAGCCCAGGCTGTCAGGCATTTGTCCTGTCTGGGTAAGAAACAGCTTCTCTCTCATTTCATTCCTGCTTGCTTACCAGGAGCTGGATGCATTAAAGGCAAAAAGTCCCTTTGTTACCTGCTCATCTCTCACTCCCATGTGCATTTGCTTCTCACGCAGAAGATTACCTTTTTCAAGCTGTTCTTTCCCACTTTTGTTCTCTGCTGAGCTACTGCTTGTCAACACATTTATCCGTTTGCTGCTTTCAGGCAAAGGAGTAAAAAAAACCTAGTTAAAAAAGGAGCAGGAGGAGGAGAAGCTTCACTGTCGGCACTGTATCTGTGTAACTGGAGAGGGAAACATTGTCAACTGCCAAGTGATCTGATTCTTCAAATAAAGGGATAAATAAAATAGGAGCATTTGCATGGATCAGCTCTTCAAGCTGGGGTAAAACCCAGATGCAGATTTGGCCCATCTCCCACCTGTGTTGGCTCCAGCTGGAAACATCTGCACCCCCAATTACAAAGGTAGTGGCTGTTCTGCAGGGCAGAGATCTCCGTAAGTTCAAGGTCAAGGTCGTGCCTTGGGAAGCCACCAAAATCTTGCATGGCTCAGAGAGAACAGCTCCCAGCCTCATCAAAACTGCTCTTAGGCTCATTACAGGTTAAACCTCTTGTATCTGTGCAACATGAGACACCACCAAGGCCATGGGAAAAAGGGGGAATTAAGTTTACATCCCAAATAGCTTGGCGGGCAGTTTTGAAGCACTGGCCTTTGCCTTGGACTTGTCCAACAGATACAAAGAGGATTTTTTCAGTTTTCAGAATCCTTTGGGAGTATTCAGATAGTAATCACAGCAATTCATTGCTGAGTCATGCTAAGAAACTTCAGCAGAAGCAAACATTCATGTTTCCCATTCATTAATTAATGTTAACAATAATTCAGCAGTCCCTTGATATGACACACTTCTCTGTACACCCACAGCTCTTCTCTCATGATCTCCCCGTCTCTGCTCCCCTTCCCACGCTTGTCTTGGTGTTTGAGGTTCTTTTTCCCGTCTCTGTGTGGTACTGACAGGCGCTATGGATACGCTTGAATTTGTGACAACCTTGTTAAATCAAAACAAATCACTTCTTACATTCAGAGATCTACTTCACTGAAATAAACAGGGAACTATTTTCCTGTACAAATCCCGGTAGCCACAGCACTCTCAATGCCATGATTTGCATTAGAAGAAACACACAGGAGCAGCCTCTCTCAGCACTGATGAGCTTCTACTCCCTGTGCTACAGGGCACCACAGAGATGAGATGAAGAGCTGTTTCTAAGTTGTCTAAAAAAAACAACCCCAAATAATTTTTCCAAGATTGCATTAAGGTTTTTACAAGTTCATATTTTCACTTTGGCTCAGTTGTTCTTATTTGACTCCAGCTGATTTGTTAATCTTTAATTAAGACCTGTTGGGCAAAAGGGAGATACAGAGCAAGAACACATGTTTAAATAGATAAGTGAAACTAATAGATGGGCTGGAATATTGATCACTGAGGTTTTAATTCATTTGATATTGATAGAAATAACACATGCAGAATTGGCAAGAAAGTGTTCTTTTCTACAAGGCTATTCCGGGCTCCTTTCATGATGAAAATCACACAGAGGGAGATGGTAAAAGCAAAGGGTGCTTCAGCCACAGTAATAAAAAAGCACTGACTTCAACAGGAGATGGACTGAGCTCTAATTGAGGCAACACATGCAGAGAGCACAGCACATAATTTCAATATTGTCTTGCCAGGCTACCCAACAGATACTGAGCAGACACCAGCATCATCTTCTTTAATGCAATATTTATCAAGAAGCTGTATTTTTCAAGGCAGATATTTATTGATGTCTTGCTGCCTGGCTGAACTGCAGCATGCAGATGTTGTATATATTTCAAGGAGAATGTCAGCATTATGAAATAGGGCAGAATGTTAGCTCTCTCCTTTTAATTAATCTTCAGTTGTTTTGGGTTTGCACCGTTCATCACTGTGAACTGTCACCTCGGAAGCTCCTCTCTCAGGGCTGGATACATTCACTTCCTACTCCGCTTCCTTGGAGTAACTCTGAGTATGTAGGTCAAGATTCATCCTGAGAAACAAGCCAGCAAAATGCCTAAGCACCACTTGCCTCCTCCAAATACAGTGTTTTGAGACGTAAATGATGAATAGGGTTTGCAGTGACACTCGGCACTGGGGTGAAACTCACGCTTATGATGAATCGGCTCCTGGAGAATTTTCTGTGATGGTTATCATCAGCCATGGTTCCTTTCCTTGTACTTGCTGCATTCCAGCACGAATCCTGGCACTGGTAAAGGATGAGGTCAAGCAGATTTGAATACTCTCTGGACCTTGATCTCTTTGTTCTTTATTTACACAAAAATTGTGGTTATTAGAATAGCCGGGATGAAAGTTTTTTTAACCCTGATTATTGCCAGAGAAACCAGGAAGAACATAGAACAAACTGTATTATGAGTTCCCTTTCTTTCTGTTGTTTTACATATACTCTGTTATTTATCCTTCAGAAGCACAGAGCTTCAGGGAAGGTCAGGAAGGCCCAAACAAGTCAATAATAACAGGCAGGTGCGCAAGGGGTATGTCCTGCAAACACAGACATGCTATCAGCTTTGTAGCTGGTAGAACACATAGCAAATCAAGCTCAGGATTTTCAGAGAAGTCCTTTCCAACCTATATTCTTTGCCTGAATTAATTAACAAATTTTTGATGTGCCAATGTGTATGCTTCCTAGTACGTAACCAAAATGTTAATAATTCTCTTACATTTCTGTGGTTTTAACTTGATCAGTTCCCAAGGGTTTCCTTCCACTTATTGTCTACCTGCTGAAAGAAAGCTCTTCTCTTGAGTATTTATGAAAATATACATGGCAGACAAGGAAAACTAAAAGGGACCAAAACCAAAGAAATAGAATGGGTGAAGGATGTAGGACCTGTCAGCAGCGAATTAAAACAATAATTGAATCTTAAAAGCTCGGTGCTACAGTAATAACTGATAATAAAATGTTCTTTTAGTTGTCTCAGTAGTCTAAATTTTAGCTAATCAAGTTTGATTTCAATAGCCTTAAAAATAGAAACTTACAGTAGACTTCAGAATAAGCAACATATTAAACAGTAACATTCATGCATTTGCAAAGATCTGCAGAAGCTGATACAGACTGGCATTTAGTCAGTAATTTTCAGCCAAAGGCCATAGAGTACAAAATGATTATGCTGGGAACCTCTGAACCTATTAGTGAAATGGAATTGGGTTCCCTCCACTTGTGCACTACCCTCAAGCTCAGGACACCAGAAACCAATGAGCCACTTAACATTTGTTGATGAGAGGATTTTAGGGAGGATGAGGAAAACTGCACCTTAGGAGCACCATGGGGACACCTGGGCAACATCAGAGGGGCCATGGGCTGCAACCCACCACCCGTCCTAAAGAACTGGTTCTTTCAGAAGGCAGGGCCCCACTTCTGCACACGGGTTGGCATCTGGCACTGCCTGGATAGAGTGGTGGAATCTAATTGAACTGCTTGGGTACACATGAAAAACATAGTGGGATGGATGTCTATGTTCCAAGATAGGGATGCATCCCTGGGTGTTGCTTAGCAACTCTGTACATTCACTCCATGGACTGCTAATGGTCACGGAACCGCCCGGCTCCATCATGTAGGGCTGCTCTGCAGAAGAGTAAATATCATTTTCATCTGTGACTGGTTTTTCACAGATCCATAAAAATTCATGAAAGCACACACTTTTATGCATTTGATTTCTCACAGTTGGGGAAGTTTACAAACCTTTAACTCCAACGTGAGAAAAAGGAAGACATGAAACTTTGTCTCTGAGAGGGTAGTGCAAGTCTGAGGCTTTGCTCTAAGGATAACACTGGAGTTTCATGGCAAGTCCTTATAAAACACCTTCGATCTCAACCTGGAATTCAAAAATCCAGCCCAATTATTCTTGGCATTCCACTCATTCCAAATGAGAAAAATGCTGCAGCTGAATTCCCACCCTCTCTGGCATACACAGAGCACTAATGGTGTTACACAGGTGACCAAAAATCTGACCAAAATCTTCCCCTGCCACCTCAAAATAAGAATTTGTCTGTCATCTCTATCCACTCAGTTGGAATTCATCAATAGCTGTTGCAGAAAAAGGGAAGAAAATGCTATTTATGTGATGTGCACTTTCTAAACTTGCATTTTTCAAGTTCATTACATTAATCAAAATGGACAAAAAAAAGAACTACAAGCAGTGTTTGGTAAAGATTTTTGGCCCCACACTTATACAGCACCTTCTCCAACTATACCAGCATCTGCCATTCTCATGGACCATCTCAGAAGTCTCTTCCTCAAAGGTATTTTTTCCCAAATGAGACCAACCTGGACTGTACATTACATCCAGCCTCTGCCAGACCTCATCCAGAAGGAGCTAATCTCTGTCATGTTCCACTCAAAGCTGAATGTCTGCCACTGCAGCAAAAACTTGTACTAAAGGTTAAAACAACACACATCAGGACAGCCTGTGCCCCTCGAGAGGGAAATGTCTGCTTGAATTCAGGTTCATAGCCAGGTCCCGTTCCATTTTGTTACAAAGGCTTGAAACCAAGCACAGCATGAAGTATTTCAGTAAGGGCCCTTCTTACTCAAAGCACCAAGATCCTCCTGGTATTTTATAATTTTGTGCATAAAATAAAAAAAAAAGTAACAGCAATGAATTCAAGGATTATTTAAGTATAATTGCTGAGGGGGGTGGGGGTGGAGGTGAAATATATTTTGTTGTGATTACTTAATCTGGATAGAAAAAAATGATTAAACTGCAACCTGTGCAAGTTCTTGAGAGAGGTGACTGTTTTCTAGGTATCATTTAAGCATAGTCCCTCTACTAATACTAATCTGTGGGAACAAATTTAGACTAGAAAAGAAGAAAGTAAGTTAAAATAAAGCTAAAAAAGAGTGCCTGAAACTGTTTCTACTCTGTTCACTTGTTAAACTTGGCATGTAAACAGGAACAAACCCCCAAACTAGAGTCCTTGTCTTCCATCAGAGGATTCAGTAACAGTTATAAAGGACACTTTGAATACCAATCTCACATGGAAACCAAGAACCAATTGCTGATCCAATTAAAATACTAATGACAAGAACAATTAATTAGAACCTCAATTTAAAATTATGAAACAAGTTATTATTAGGTTACCAACTCCAAGTAGACCACTTAAAGTGTGTCTCTCAGTGCAACAGCTTGGAATTCCAGGTAAAACAAAAACATGGAATACTAATACACCAAAATCAAAATGAACTATTTTAACTCCATGGACAAAAAATGTTTTAGTTGCATGGAAACATTTGGGAGTTTTTTTCAAATACATTTGAAATTTCTAATTTTTCAATTAACTTTGACATATCAATCTTCTATAGAAGAGAAATACTAAACTTCAGATAGTTCTAATAAATAATACAGTGTACATACACATTCTATTGTTGAGACTGACAGCTGTTTTTTACTGGAAGGTTTGCTGTTGTGCTTCTCTTTTTTTCTTACTTCTTTTCAGTGCAGAATTACATTCATAGCATCCTGCATCCCACAGCACTGAAAATACCAGTAATGCTGGACCAACAAACAATCCTTCACAATGAAGCCCTGGATCCAAAAGGTCATTTTTCCAGTCACAAGCTGAAAACCCTCGTACCAGTAGGACATATTTAGTTTGTGATCTCAGTCCCTTGCAGGAGATGTGAATATAAATTCTCAGTGAGCCACGTCATGCAATAGTGTACACGACCCTTGCTTCGGCTCCTCACTATTGTGATGGACACAGGAATCATTTTCCTCCTGCTCCAGGCTACAAGAGTTCAGAGACCTATGAGGTAGGACAGTGGAACATTTCCATGTTCATAACACATCAAAGGAAGATCTGTTCCTCTGCCTCTCAGTTTCCCTAAGCCCATGGATACCAGGAGGCACATTTCTCCTACCAGATCACAATATACACTCACAGGCAGAGTGACTAGCCCCCTTTAATAGCCCTCTGTTAGTCCTAGAAATTAATTATGGTCTTAATAGTTTACTCTATGCTTGCCAGGAATGCCTTTGACCTCCTTGTCCCTCTTATACCTCTTTTCCCAGCCCTTCTGACTCCCCACACATCCACCAGGTACCCCATGGTGTCTCACTTTGCACAGTCAGCACAGCCAGAGATAATCAATGCTAAGAGATGTCACAAACACAAAAAAACCAGTAACATTCTAAGGGCAAGAAAACTAAATTGATACTGGTTTTGTCTTCATGTACAGGCAAACATGCAACTCCAGGTAGACACAATATGAGGCAGGTAAAACAGGCTTTCACAAACACAGGAATCCTGGGTGATGGGGAAACCTCCATCCCTGCCTGACACATCCACCCTGCAGACCCTGGGATGAGCCAGATGTGATGGGCACTGTGGGGTGCCAGGTCTCAGCTTGCAGCAGGTGAGCTTAAATCAGCTTAGATGGGGAAAAATCCCTGGCAGGGTCATTTAACCATCCAGTAATTTTATAGGAGGAAAACACTGAATCCAAGTGTATCCTGGAAAATGACAACCTTTTTCTCTTCATTCAGTTTGCCATAGGTATAGAAGCACGGCAAACACACACAGAAGCTTACACACACAGTTTTAGCACAGTGTTCACTCTCACAGAGCGGGGCATGCTCTCACTGGACTGTCCATGGTTAAATAACCAAAGCTTTACCTTTTGTTGCTATCTTATAAAAAGTAAAGTAAAAAATCTAAATTCACTGTGCATAGGAAGGAGTGACAGACCTACAAAGCATATGAAGGCAAAAGAGTTGTCTTTCAAAAGTTGAAAATTATATTGATTTCTATTGACTGGTTTTGTTCATTATGCACTTGGGAATATTCTCTGCTGATCCCAATGCAGAGCTGCATCCAAGAATTTAAGCAGACTCTATTATACTGACAGAAAAATCACATCCTTAACCTTAGAACCCCAGAGGTACAATTATTAACCTCTGGGACAGCTTTTAAAGGGAAGTTCTGTGGATAGAAAATTGCAGCTTTTGGCCTGTAATGCAGAGCTGAACAGAAAATTATATTCTTGTGTGTCAGAATCGGATGGGATGGGCAGAGCCCCACTCCAGTGAGCAGATCAGCTTCTCCACAGAGTTCAGTGATGGCCTAAAAGAAATTTTTTGGATGCCCTATTGGATTGCCACAGGCCCACTGATTCAAATCTTTTTAGACCTCATAAGACATTTCCATTAGACTAATAAAGCAATTTCTGCATTAATCCACATGCTCCAGAGATGAGAAATTTTTAAAGCTAAATTATCATTCTCTATTAGATTTGCATCTTCTGATTTCTTTCCTGTGGAGATTAAACCTTAAAGCTTTCTTCCCTTTTGGAAATAAAACTTACCCAGAATGTGAGTGAGACTGAAGCACTTCTGCCTATACTGCTATGGTGGGAAGAGGAGAAGGACAGGAGATGCAAACTCCTCAATCTTAAGCCTGGAAATCAGCCCATATTATCCCACATTAGAGTGGTGCAGGCTAAGAATCAGTTCAATAAAGAGAAAAATTGATTTTTTTAGATCTTTTTATGTGAAATGATCCAAGGAGACGCTCCGCTGTCTGCACAAGTGCAGGGCGCAGTAGGATGGATCTCTCCTTGCCTGGCAGCATGTGCTCAGTGATGGGGGGGAAATTTCACATAGTGGAAAAGTTTCATTCCTTAATACCTTTGGCTTTTACTGATTTCATAGTTCTGGAGGTTGAGAACCACCTAAGCCTCACTTTTGTCAGGAATACGCTGGGGTTGGAGAGGAAAGAATGGATTAACTTTCCTTCTGAACTGAGGAAGGTATTAATTATAATTAAGATATTCCTTCTTTAAGGTTTCCCTCAATGTGCTGGCTAGGGACTGATGGAAAGGAACTTGCTGGGAGCTGATCCTGTGTGCAGAACCTGGGCTGGTGGGGGGACAGAGGAGTGGAGTGCAGGCCAGCAGCCCCAGGAGGCTGGGGAAATGCTGCATCCCCAGCTGTAACACAGAGCTGCAGCATCAGAGCCAGAGCTCCCAACGAAACTTGTCCCGTCACCATCGATATGTTACATTCTGTGAACTATGACCAGCCCGAGGACATGAATGCAGCTATTTTAAAGTGGCATGAATTCCCATTTCTAGGCTGGTGTTCTCAGCTCAATCCTTTACCAGCTGTGCACATTATTCTCCATTGCCTCATGGATTTCCTCCCTTTTTTTTTTTTCCTTTTTATTATTCTCAACCTTTCTTCCTTCTCTCACCATCTCCAATGCCAGCTCCAGAACTGCACCTGTGAAATCAGTTCAGTCTCTCCTGTTCCTCTGCTCGCGTGCCGGCTGCTGCTTTAACCTCTCTCCACATGGGGCATTACTACTAAAATGTATTTTTATAAACTATTCCCTATCCTTCTAGTTTATCATCATGAACTGAGCCACACTGAAACACACAGGGTTATACTGAGCAGATAATCAGTAGACAAGAAAAACCAGCACCATCCTCATCACCCTCAAACCACCACAGGTCTTGTCTACTTATCAGAGAGAGAAGGGGATTGGAGTCTTGTTTTAGGTGCTAAGCCATCAGAAAAAAATTCAAATATAATTTAAATATATTTTTAGATAACCAATTACTTCTTTAAACATAAACCAGCCTAATGACGAATACACCAACATACACATTAAAATTGCACAGTGCAATTTTCTCATTATGCACAACAAAAATAATTCATACAATGATTGGAGACTAACATTAAAGCAATTTATTTATTTAATTATAAATAGCAGTGCTGTAAGTAAAAGGAAATCCCACTCACTAAATAACCTGAGAACATAATTACTTCAAACACATCCCATGGGGCCTATTTCATCATCCTTTCATGACCTCAGAGTGGATAATGTAAAGAAAATGGACCATGTGTTTTCCCCGAGAATTGCAGCCATCCAATTCCTTTCCACTTTCTTTCACCTAATGCTACTGAAAAGCACTCAAATCACTCAAGATAATGAATAATCATCCAAAAAAAAAAAAAAAAAGCCATCTCATCCTGCCTTATTTCTTCCTAGAACTGATAGATAAAGTTATTTGAATCCTTAAGGATGAATCTGGACGGGGAGGTAACGAACACGTGAATGCAGTGGGAGTAGCTTGGCAAAAACAGCTATCCCTGCATGGAGCAGCCAAGGGTTAGCAACCAGTGTGGGAAATGGGATAGCAATGACTGTGCATAAGGTAGGAGCAGATATTTGTACCTGTGCACAGAGAGGAAGACCAGACACCAGGAATCAGCTCAGTGACTGAGCACACAAAGGGCACCTGCACGCTGGGCATCAGGAAGAACAATCATTTTGAAAGCAGCTGTGAACATCTGGGCAGAGAACCTTTTCTTTATGGACAAATCTCTGTTCCTCCCCGAGATCTGAGATTACCAAATCTGAGCTTGGATGATGGTTTCCTTTTTGACAGTAGTTTCTCTGTGTGCAAATGTCAGAATGGAGAGGGTTATGCACTTGTACATCAGCAGTGGTTTTGGCTTTCCCATTGGAAATCCTTTTTGTCCAAAGGCTGCCCTAAAGGTCAGAAATCAATGTCACATCCTCAGGGGGCTGGAGTTAAGATTACAATCTCTGTTATTGCCCAGCTCCTCACTCGGGAATAGCCACTGCTGTGCTGGGCTGCAGGAGGAAGCCTGACACAAGCTCCTGCTGGGATCCCACATGGAAATCATGTTCTTTGGAGAGCATGTGAGCTAAAATAATCCCACCAGGATTGACCTGGGAGAAATGCAAGAGCCACAGAACATTTACAGAGGCCATACAAAGTGCACTGAATAACGCACAGATGCTCAACACCTCACCAACATATCTGCAACAGTGGAAACAAGTTACCGAAAAACCCCATGGATTTAATCTGCCAGTGACATTCCAAAGGAAAATTCTGCTTTGAGAATTTGGATGTGCTCTGCAGCACTGGCTGGTGTTGACAACTACATAAATCTCCATGTTTGATCCTGAAAGGCTCCTTCTTGTTTTTTCAGCTGCCCTCATGGGGGAGAACCTGGGAAGCACTCCCCACCTGGCAAGTGACACAGCATCCATGGCTTTTCTTGTACAGAAGAAAAGACAAAGGGAATTTATCAGATTTTAAACCTCAAATTCTAACAAGCAGCCACTCACACTTGCATTAGCAGGGGGATGTTTCACCTCACAAAGGCAGCAGTGCTGGGGACAGGGGTCCTTCAACCAAACTCCAGCCCAGAACTGCAAGAGCTCAGCAGTTGTGCACCTTGATGTCATGCAGCAATCTGGCTCCAATTCATCAACTCTGTTGTTTCCTGTTTATCAGATTAATTAAAGACTGAAATTTGATTTTAAATTGATGTTCTAATTTTCAAGGTCTATTAGATTTCCCTTATGTTCAGAATATAAAATACTATTCTTTATTCGTGTTTGAATCAAAGACAAATAAGGAATATTCAGGAATCTGTTCTTACCCCTACATATAAAAGACTGGGAAAACATTAAGAATGTGGGTGAAGCAAAAATTCAAGTACAGGAAGAAGATTAGAAGAAAAATAAAGTCATATTCCCTAATCTAGTAACTAGCCAATAAGATTTTTAATACAAGGACACAGAAAGGGAGTTACATGCTGAATATGGTGTTGAAAAGAAATCCTACACTTGTGCTCTAAGTAGGAAGTGAACTAGAAGGAAACTGAATATTAATGCACATTTTAAAAGATACCAAGGGATATTTCCAGTGTGGGTGCATTGGTTTTGCACGGCCTGGTTTTTGGTAGCAGGTGGGCTACAGAGGTGACTTCTGTGAGAAGCTGCTGGAAGCTTCCATCATGTCCAGCAGAGCCAGTTCCTGATGGCTCTGAAGATGGACACACTGCTGGACACTGATGGACACAAAACTGGGCCAATGGGAGAGGCTGGTAACGCCTCTGTGATGACAAATTTAAGAAGAAAATCAAAACAAGGTGGAGCACAGTTTTTTTTTTTTTCTAGTAAGAGAAGAGGAGGAGGTGAGATCATGTGAGGGAAAACAACGTGGAGACACCAAGGACAGTGGAGGAGGAGGGGCAGGAGGTGCTCCAGGCGCCGGAGCCGAGATTCCTCTGCAGCCCGTGGTGATGGCCNGATTGGAACCACGCTGGAGAAGTTCATGGAGAACTGTCTCCCGTGGGAAGGGACCCCACGGCGTAGCAGGAGAACGACTCCTCTCCCTGAGCAGTGGAAGAAAACCCTGGTGACAAACTGACCAAACCCCCATGCCATGTCTCCCTGCACTGTTGGTGGGAAGGAGGGAGGGGGGGGGGGAAGAAAAGGGGTTTTTAAGGGCTTATTTTACTTCTCATTATCCTCCTCTGATTTTGTTAGTAATAAATTCACTTTGTTCCTTTAAATTGAGCCTGTTTTGCCCTTGGAGTGTTTTCTCCAGGTCCTTATCTCAACTCATGAGCCCTTTGTTAAATTTTTTTCTCCCCTCTGCCCAGCTGTGGCAGGGGAGGGTGAGTGAGTGACTTTTGTGGGTGCCTGGCATTTGGCCAGCGTCAAACCACAACAGTGGGAAACCTAAACCTTTAGTCTTGGTAGTCAGAACAAATTAGCTGTTAACAGACATGGCTGTCATCATTTTGTCATAAAACACTCCAGGTTCAGCAGCCAGTGTGGGAGAGGGGGAGCAAGGTGAAAGTCTTACAGCTGGAAGCCCAGATGTTAAGAGACTTCTGTGTGAGATGCTCAGAGTAAAACCAAAGAGAAAAGTTAATCTACACTGCACCAAACTGGGCACTTCAGGACTTTGCAAATATTGATGGTGATACCACAGAAAGCACCTCCACCATCCCAAGAGCAGCAGGAGAAAAGACAGATGTGCAGTTAGGACTTATGTACTGCTTTTAAATGATCAAGGTCCTCTTTCAGCTCTACTGTAGTCTTCCACTCTGTTTTCAGATACGGCATCAGTTCACTGTGTTACTCAGCTCTTCTGCTCTAAAATGGACTCAATAACAATTTTCTTCTTCCAGCACTGCCTGTCTCACCTGGTTGTCAGTGCAAGCTTGTACCACACCACCCGTCTGTACAGTAGGAAGTCTATTTTCTGAGCAAGAGACACGTGAAAGAAGGTATTAGCTAAAGAGACACAATGTCAAGTACTATGATTGGAATTACACAGACAGTGCCTGGCTGTCAGCAGTGTCCCCACTGAGGCCAGATGGAACTGCTGTCTATTTGTGCCTGGAAAATCTCCACTGGAACACATGGCCTGAAAAATCATAGAATCGTAGAATGGTTTGGGTTGGGAAGGACCTTAAAGACCACCCACCCCATGGGCAGGGACACCTCCCACTAAACCTGGTTATGCTTTATATGTTTAATGAATGGATTCCAAGTTCCTAAAGATGTAGGTGAGGAAAATGACATGGAAACTTTTAATCTTCTCTATGTTAGAGGACAATGTTTTCCAAAGGGGTTTCAACTCATCTCCTCCATGTGCATTTACAAAACTGCTCACTTGTGCATATTAAACTAGATTTGGGAGTAGTATAGGCTATTTTCAGGACAGGACTTAGAGTTTACGTTAGAAGATTTCAGTTTAGAAAAGAAGTCAGATAAGCAGAAAAGAAGTCAAGGAATAAAGCTTTTTCATTGCATTAGCCTGCAGCAATTTTTGTTTCAATATAAGAAAAAAGCAAACCATCACAACTCATTGATGCAGAAGTGTATAGATAAATGTCAGTGCAAGTACAATACAAATCTCTCCTATTATCACTTGATGTGGAAAAAAAAAATACTGATTTTTCTGGCTTTTAACTTCATACAGGTCTGTAATTTCATAATGATGTTTTACTCAGGAAATTAAGAGAGAAGATAGCTGCATTTGGAGAGGGTTAATAGGCTCACCACAGATAATGTAAAAAGATGCTGCCAAAACCATAATAGATGCAGATCATTTAAAATTTGATAGGATCACTTAAGACCAAAGACAACACACATGAAAGACAGTTCCATGTTTGCCCAGTAAACAGAATAATGATAAATTGGCGATGTCAACACAACCCAGGTGCAAATGTGGTTTAAGGGATGTGATGACAGCTCTCTGTCCAGAGAAGCAATTGTTTTCTTTAGAGATTTGGCTTTGTTACAGGCAGTTTTAGAAATGCACAGAGCAGGTGAAGCCAAACAGCCACAGAAAGGGGAATGATGCAGCTCTGAATGGGGGGTTCAGGACAAGCTCTAATTTAGTTTAGATATTAGGAAGAAGTCCTTGACTTAGAAGTTTGTGAGGCCCTGGCACAGGTGGCCCAGAGAAATTGTGGCTGTCCCCTCCCTGGACGTGTTCAAGGCCAGGTTGGATGGGACTTGGAGCAACCTGGGATAGTGGAAGGTGTCCCTGCCCATGGCAGGGGGTGGGAACGAGATGAGCTTTAAAGTTCCCCCAAGCCCAAACCATGCTGTGGTTCTGTGATGAGGTCACAGAGGTGTCCTGGCTGGTGATGCACTGCAGAGTCTTCCAGGTGCTCTCAAGGAAACCACTCTTACAACACAAAGGTGCTTCTGCCTTTCAAGAAATGGCTTCTTTTCAAAATTACAGATCCTATCACATCCCAGAGAAAATTAAAAGAACGCAATAATCATCAGAACCTTTAGGATACATCACTGAATAATAAACCACAGCAAAGCACTGGGTTCCCAGTGAGCTGAAGTGCTACCCCACTCTTTATCCCTGCCCCTGTGTACAACATACAACAAAAATGCTATTTGGTGAATTTTTGTCTTTACTTATATTTTGGCTGAGTCAATTTGCTTGCTGCTCAATGACCATTCAGTTAAAAGGAAGATCAGCCCAGTCCCCAGGCACATCCCAGTAATCCAGCTCTGTGGTGCCAAACCTGCAGAGTGTTTTGATAACACCGCCCTCCACTCCGGAGATTGGGAAACTCTCTTGGTATTAGCTTTTTTGTTTTTTCCTTTTACACTTTTCACTTGTGGGAGAGTCTCCTCACCTCACAGACAGGCATGTCATAACAGAGTTTGTCTCCACCCAGATTACTCCAGCAATTAATTTTACACCTAAGCAGCTTGGCTCAGAACATCTTGTTCCCAGCCCTGCTGAGACTCATCTCCAGGTTTGTGTCCTTCACTGAGCCATGTTCAGATGTGTGTCACAGCCATCACAGACCTGACTGAAGGCAGGCCAGAGCTCAAGAGGCAGCAGTGAACATGCCTGCCCGGTCCTGGCAGCACACATTGGGGTAAAGCTTGTTATACTCCTCATACAACCTTTTTATCATCTTTATAAATGGAAAAAAAAAAAAAAAAAAGGCACCTTCCTTGAGCCTGGCTTAGTGCAACTTCTCTCTTGAAAACCATTCAAACCAGAATGAGCTCCTCAAGGAAGATCCTCTGAGTTAACTAAAAAACCCCATGAGAATGGGTAAATTAACAGAATTACAACCCTAAAGGGACAGTTTCTTTCAGAATTAAGTCAGTCTATTTTATTAAGCTTAACTCACTTTCAAGAAAAGTATTTTTGAAGGGAGCAATGGGTGATATAAAATATAAGTTTCAATCAAAGAGCGAATATAATTTTTCAGAATAAGGAGAAAAAAAAGAAGCAATACCAGCAGTTGTAATGGCACTGACATTGAACCAAACCTGAGCTTGGCAAACCTTGGAAAAATAAAACTCTATAATAATAAATATATAAATTGTATTATCCATTGGTAATCAGCCTCTCTTGTACTGTGCATGTCTCAGATGTTTTGTCACTTCTGTATGATTGTTGCTCTACATAAACAGTTCCAAGTCAGAATTTATTCCTGACTTTTCTCTCTGCTCCTTGTACAGCTGAGACTGTCCTTCCCGGTGGCAGGTCTGAGAAAAAGGAAATCATTCTCACCAATTTCCAGGCATTCAAATAGCTGAAATCCTCATTTATTACTCTACTCTGAAGTGAGTATTCTAACAAGAGGAAAATAGGAATTCACCACAGAAAATCATCTTGTGCTCTCGCAGCAGCTTTTCTCAGGAAGAAATTCTGGCCACATGGAAGTAATGACAAAGCTGCCTTTAAGTTCAGCACAGCCAAAATTCCAGCCTTTGTAGCTAAACCTGAAACTTTAAAGCAGAATGACCTGGGCTTATGAAAATTGAATTATTGTTATTTAGGTTTAATATTTATAACTTTAGTCATTTCTTCAATGTATGCTCATTTAAAACCTGAAATTTCTAAATAATGGCCTACTTACCCTCTATGTTTATTTATGTAAACATATATCATTTTCCTATTTAAAGACAGAACTTATTTTTCCAGTAACACTTTCTCCTCTATCTTTTTTTCTGAAAATAACTATCCAGTAAAGAGAAAAGAGAAAAAATTCATTCTGAAAATAACTTCCATCTTTCAACAGAAAATGTAAATCAATTTGATGCTTCACCTGGAGTAAAGTCAGAAATCTCAAATCATGACATATGGCAAAGCACCTCCAACACTGCTGGGAGCACCCGTTCTCACATGACAAATCTGCATAAGAGGCTTTGAAGGAGAGCAAACACATCTAAATCAGGGAAATCACAGCTCCTGACCTCAAAGAAGGTGCACAGCTCCGTAAACTCAATAACCCCTACAGATATCCTCTGCTCTCAGGGAAAACCTGGGCCTCCTGGAGACATCCATGGGCTCCTGGGTTAATTTCTCACTCAAGTTCAAGGGCAGAGCAAACTCCAAGCAAGAGCAGCAGCTCAGTCTGTGTGAAACAGAGAGTTTGGAGTGGCCAGGCTCTTAAAAAGGGCATGGTCTTAGCATGGCAAACAGGAGACCTGTTTTTTTGGAGTGGACAATCAGATATATAGAATCATAGAATGGTTTGGGTAGGAAGGCTCTCAAGACTCATCTTTACAAACCCCCCTGCCATGGGCAGGAGCAGCTTCCACTAGGCCAGAAGTGTCCAACCTGGCCATCAATACACTCCACACTTGGTAGCGAACAACTTCACTCTACGTGCATTTGCACCATTCCTCATCTCAAAGTTTCACAGCAGGAGATGAACAGCACTCAGAACTTCAGTGTTCAGACACGTTATTTTCAATGTACACACAAGCCCAGGCCAGCAGCACGTGCCATGGCTTGCCAAGGCACTGCTGTTTCCAGAGACATTACACACCCCGTGATTTAATTACAATAATTTCATCTCCTCCAGTCATGGGCTGCAGCTCTGCACTGTCCAGGGGGACGATGACCACAGGACCAGGGTGGCTCCAGCTGTGGACACTGCGCCCCTGCACACAGGTGTCCGTTTGCTGGGTCGGACCACGCAGCCTCTATGGCACCTACCTCTGACTACATAATTTTATATTTTGTTCAAGGGCATTGTTCTTCATTCTGGGCCAAAACTCACATCTCTCTCTGCCATGAAAGCCACAGCGGCACGGCAAAGGTGCCCGGTTAAAATTTCTGTAATTGTTATGAGCTGAATCCACATAGAGCCAAATCTAACAACCTTGCAATGAAAACCTCATCTTTATTTTACTTCGAGTGGGAATCTTGAAGATAAAAAGGCACCATTTTCTAATTTCTTCATGAATAAAAAATGTGGTATGTAGAACCTTTCGCTTTAGGGTTTGATTTAGGTTTTTTTAATTTATTTCTCTTTTTAAATCCATCCTACGTGTATATAAACTGTTATGAATACATAAACCTACAACAAGAACAAATCTTTCAAATAGAACAGTGGAATTATAAACGTTTCCGTGCTCTGAGTCTGTACTCACTAAACTATCACAGTCTTTCCTTTCAAGGTGTACTGGCCTCTCTAAAGCAACAGCCAGGGTAAAATACAATTCTACAAATAATTTTCTTTCCTTAATCATGTCATCTTAAACACATTAAAAGTCTAATCAGAAATGTTTTTCTCAAATACCACCCTTACAAACACATAAAATATCCACAAAAACGCCCAAACACAACAACAAAAAAAACCCCAATCAATCAAACAAAAAACACAAAAAGAAAAAAAGGGCAAGGAATTTGCCTAAAGCAGCCAAAGTAAAAACTGAGTAAAGACCTCAGGGTTGGAACTGCTGGCAGGCACTTTAATTTGAAGACAGTATAAAACATGTAGGGAATCCAGGATTCCACCCACAGGAGAATATTAAAATGTTTCCCTTTTATTATTATGCTTGTCTGTATTGTGGTTTAAAATCCACATAGGGATTGCCAGAGCTTGTTAGCTGGCTTTAATAGTTGCATTAATAAATCCTATAAACTAATTGTGTAGTGACTAAGTTGATTACATTCAAATGAGATAATATATTTCTCTAGAATTATGATAAAGAATTTATAAAGAGATATGCTCCTGTCTGTGAGTCCAAAAATAATAACCAACCAGGAACCCAAAACCCCAAATCCAGCTGTAATAGGTGATTAAATTGATGGCTGTGTGCATAAGCAGACTGCAACAATGGCAAGAGATCACAAGAAAGTATTAAACTAAATTATTTACCCAATAAAATAATGAATGAAAGCAGTGCACTGAGCTTTCCTCATGGCCAGCAATTTAGCTTCCAGACAAAGGTGGGAACCCGATCCTAAGCCCCTGTTATTTTTTTTAATGAGCAAGGACAAGTCTATGACACTGTAATAAGAACCCCTTTTTCCATTGGTCTGATAAGCAAACCATGAACTTTAGCTCCCATCAAACACAGATGATAGTTTGTGTGCTGAGCAAAAAAGCCTCTTTGAAGCTGAAGTAACTTATGGGTCCTGTCCTGCCCTGCAGGCGCCTGCTGGCCCTGGGGCCTCCTGCTCTGCTGGGGCACATTATTTCTGTCAGACAGCAAGTCCCAAGCACTGCTGCTCTCCCAGATGAAAGTTTTGGGTTACTTTGGGCCAGTGGTCATGTTAAAAGACCTCAGCTAACAAGGCAACATCAAGCAAAGGCAAAGAGCAATTCCAAGGCACAAGAGTGTTTTACCTCCTCTTAATCAAATTAAATCACCTTGACCTAAATTTAATGGAGAAGCTGGTCCTGGCAGAGCTGCTGTCACCACAGCCTCACTCCAGGGCAGTGTTCAGGCTATTTTGAGGAGGAGGGAAAAACAATGGCTCCTTGCTCAGCCCAGCATCTATAAGAAGAGTTGGAGTGACCTCAGAGCTGCTAACCCAGGGTGAAACTGCATGTGCTTGCTGCAGATGGGCTGAGTCCGTCAACCAGACACTCAGCATGACCAGAACACCAGATTTAAAAACACAAGCATAACAACAACTGGGCTGATGGAAAAAGAAGCCAGAAGTTAAGCTCTTAAATGCACCATTCAGCTCATAAATTGTTGATTTCAAGACTGCGGAGTATCAAATTAATAGGAGCAAGCTGGGGCTTAGCATTGAGAAAATCAGATATTCCATTTAAGAGCCTGGCTACAGATTTAGGAGACAGATTTTGGCTTCTGTTTTTGAAAAATATTGACTGAGAAGACTTTCACGTCATGCTCTACTTGCACAGGAGTATTCATAAAATAAATGCCAGAATTCAAGGTTTTAAGCTTTGTACTCCAATACTGAGCTAAGGACACCAATAGATATGAGAGACAGATGGAGCAGCAACTGAGGTGGTAGCAATTTTATGGAACATGGGCCACCTTGCCCCATTTTCTGATAGTGACAACAGCAGTTGTGGCCCTCAGGCAGCATTACCCCCTCTGCGACTCTCCCCCGTGTGTTGTCCAAGGCCAGGTTGGATGGGGCTCAGAACAACCTGGTCTAGTGGAAGGTGTCCATGGCAGAGGAGTTGGAACTGGATGATCTTTAAGGTCCCTTCCAATCTAAATCATTCTATGAAGGCAAATGCTCATTAGCCTTCCCTTTTTTTGGATATGCAGAAAAACAATTTTCGATAAAAAGTAATTACCAAAACAAATCACTCAGCTATGTCAGTGTAAGCCAAGCCAGCTTCAAAGCACACATCTGGTAAATTGAGTTTGAGTTCAAACACCTGAGTGGATAAAACCCCAGAAAAAAATGCATGAAATTAAATTCTGACAAACCTCTTACTCCAGCAGTATGAATGGGGTTGCTATAATGATAGAAAACTATTGATTGCCATCTACTGTCGCATTCAATTGATCAGGTCCTGCAAATCTCAGATAACACTCGTGTCTTTAGAAGCCAGTATTGTGCTCTTGAGGCTATGACTGATTGTTGTGCTATCACAGCTTTGATCGTCTGATAGTACAAGTGTTGGGGAGCTTGGCTATTGATTTGTAGATAAAAATGTTCCAGTACCTTAAGACCTGTCAGTGAAATTCCTTGGATGCAAAATAGCATTGTACTTTGATGGTAGGTCATTTTCTGATTAAGTTAATTTGCAAAGAACTTTTCTGGGGGAAGAGCTGTTGCACACATGTACCACACAGGTGGCAAAAGGTACTGAAGGACCAGGTCAACATGATCCACCTGAGCTAACAGATCCTTGAACACACGTGCATATTTCTAATTTTAAGGTTAAATTTATATTGAAGTGATCAGGGTATGAAAATCACTGTAAAATTTGGGCTACTGATGCAGGTGCTTCTCAAGAAGAGACAGCAGTAAGGTCAGATCTCTGTGGCTTCCATAAAGCAGCTGTACAGTGCTGAACAGCTCCATGGAATCACAGAATGATTTGGGTTGGAAGGGACCTTGAAGGTCATCCAGTTCCAACCCCCTGCCATAGGCAGGGACACCTTCCACTGCCCCAGGGTGCTCCAAACCCCATCCAACCTGGCCTTGAAAGCTTCCAGGGATGAAGAAACTACAGCTTCTATGGGCAACCTGTGCCAGGGCCTTACCACCCCCACAGGGAAGAATTTCTTCCCAATATCTCATCTAATATTCCTTTCAAGTCCTTCTGCATCTGATCCGTCACAGGACCCCACTGTTTATCAGTAGTCATTTCACCAAAAAGTGCTATCTAATCTACATCCCAAATCCCATAAATCCAATTGTTTCCTTAGTCAGGTTCTATTAGCTTTTCTTAAAAACAATTCTCTGAAGGCCACTGACAGTGTTCGTCTAATTACACTGCTCATTCATCTCTAGCACTAAAGGATGATGAAATTAGGTCTTATTAGTTGGTACATTTTAATTTGGCTTTTCATAGGGTGATTGGCACATTGGAATTACTGCACTCCCTGGGATGCATTCCATCCAGCTGTTGTTCTGCATGGTAGTAAGGCACTAGATCAGCTGCTGGGACTGAGTCTCCCAGCAGAAGCCTTGAGTCAGAACTGCAAAGCCAAATGTCCATTTTGGGTGTAACCTTTTCCTTTCCAATGCAGTTATAACACAAAATAGGATTGTTTTTGTCTTCTAATGATAAATTTTAAATAGTTGCTGTGGATTATATCCTTCTTCAAAAAAATCTATTTTTTTTTTTAACCCATTTATATATTAATCCAGTGCTCCAGATTTTTAAAATTCACATTCACAGATTAAAAGCCTGAAAATTCCCAAACTCACCACATTAAGAAACCTGTATATTGAAGGAGACTTTTTCTAAGACCTTAAACCAATTCAAAGATAATCTTTTTCATTCTGTAGGAGCCAAACTAAAACACCCAATAAACAAGTTTCTAGAGCATGAAAACATATTTCAACATCATTACTGCACTGGAGAATTTGAGGTTTTAAAAGAAGAGCTGGCATGTGTAGATGACCTTTGTCAGGGTGCCAAAAATGTCTTTTTGGAAAAATATACTTTTATGTTACGGTGTGGGTTTCTTTATGTGAAAAATGCACTTTATATACAATGAGATGTAAGAGCAGAGCCCACAGAGGAGGTCAAAGTGAAGGACTCTTGGTGACCCGAGAAAGGATGCTCCAGGAGAAGACATGTGCAGGGTTATTCTGTGTCCCTGGGTTTGAATGTCCCTCTCCCAGTGTGGATCAAATGAACTATTTTTAAACCATGCATGCCAAAGCAAACGTCCTCTGCCTGAACTCCAAGCAAAGACCTGACGAGTGGTGATGAAGCTCAGCTTTATTAATGGCTGAGAGCGTCTCCCTCTGCCCCGCCTTGAGCTACTGCTCTGTAGAGCAGAACCATCTCCTGTCATCCCACTTCAACAAGAGAAAATATGGGTCATGCAGAGCAGCTCTTGCTACTCCACTTAAATTGCAAAAATAAAGACAGCATAATTGTGTTTTGCTGTAGACACACTGCTTTTAGCTTTACCAGCTTGTGATTGCTCTTGAGCACAGGTTTGTTTAGAGAAAACACAATATGGCCAGGGTCTGGGAAAACTCAGCGGCGTGCACTAGTTCCTGAATTTGTTGATTAGAACCCGTGAAAGTTGATATTTCTAAGTAAATATGCCACACAAAAATATTTCTCAGTGACATGTAATTCATAGCAAACATGAGGTTTGGCACCACCTTTATAGAGTTTCTCTTAGAAAAATGAAGACTGCAAATCTTCACAAGGAGTGTGCTCATTTTCCAATTATTTTATAGTACTGTCGTGACCTTTCTTTTTAACACAATATGGTTTGCTTTTTACATTACTGCTGCTAAAAGGCTTGGCAGAGGTTTGTGTTGTAATGACCAAGTGATCCCTATCAGCTTTGTCTGAGGTATTGTTTTGTATTTGGGTTAATTACAGTCAGTCATTCCTGATTACAGAGTGGTGATGCCTCTGATGTTCCTGACCTTTATTTTCACCTTGGGGCAGCACCTCTGAGTATGGAAGCAGGAGGTGGTTCATCCTGCACAGCTGACACTGTTTGCCTGTAAAATGGGCACTATCAATAACCGGAGGATTGTCCTACAGGATGAGATCTTGCTATTTAATCATCATAGAATCACAGAATCATTTAGGTTGGAAAAGCCCTCTAAGATCATCAAGTCCAACCATTAACCCAGCACTGCCAATGCCACCACTAACCCATGTCCCCAAGTGCCACATCTGCACATCTTTTAAATACCTCTAGGAATGGTGGCTCAGCCATTGCCCTGGGCAGTCTGTTCTGTTGCTTGAAAACCTTTTCCATGAAGAAACTGTTCCTAATATCCAACCCAAACTTTCCCTGGCACAACCTGAGACCATTTCCTCTTGTCTTATTGCTTGTGATAGCCATTCTCTTCCTTACCCTCTGGTGTCCTCCTCTCCAGCCTGGCAACATTTAATCATTTATTAAAGCTTAATAATATTTGTGTCTATTTTTATCTTTATTTGAGGTGAATTACTTCAGTTTCACTTATTCCCCTCCTCTAGAGAGCAGCTTTGCCATAAACAGGTGACTTTTGGACTCATGCTTTGTAAAAGTGTTCTCAAGATCCCAGAGGACATTTTGGGTGGTAAAACAAAAGTGATGCTTCAAACAGCAAAGCCTTCAAATATAGGAGGCCTCACCAGTCTTTATTTCAAGGTCTCAAACCATTTAAACCAAAAGGAGCATTTAATTCAAAGACCCTATGGGGCGTTTTTTTTAATATTGTTAAAGTGATCTGCTACCTTTAGCAATAAAAAAAAAAAAATTCAGACTATAAAAGCAGTTTAAAAACCCTATTCTGTTAGAAAAATCCACAAAAATAGCCTTAACTGTGGGTTCCTGCTTTTACTGTAAAAAAGAGACATTTCCCTGCAGGTACCCCCCACTCCTTCTCTTACATGACTTTTGCAAAAGTTTAAAACAAATTATAAGGAACTGACAGCTAAAGGATACCTGTTTGCCTCTCTGAAGTTAAGAATATTGACTAAAACTAAAGGGTATGTTCTTTTCCCTTCCTTTCTGAAAAGTTAGGAAAAGAAAATAAGGTGGTGTGCTTCTGACAAATGCTTGCACCAAATTTAGTCCTAGAACACATGTGGAAGGAATGTTACACAGTGCACAGAAACCTAAGGGGAAGATGTCAATTTCTGCTTAATTTAGGCAATTCCTTAAACTTTGAAGTCCAAGTCAAGAAGATGGATTAAATACCCATTGCTGGGTGACCAAAGCCACAACCCCCCAGTCAGAAAGATTATTACTTAATTCATGTAAGTTACAGCAACTATCAACGAGCGAGAGGCAAGAAGCCCTTGTGAGAGATGAACACCAGATGGAGGGAAGCTCTGCCTTCAGATTGCATTTTCTTCAAAGAGCTACAGCCACATCCGTTCGCTGACCCGAGTGCAAAATGCTGGACTTTTTCCTAAAAAAAGGTAAGACTCAAGGCCCAGGACTTCTGCAAAAGGAGCAGATCAATGAAAACATTTCTGACAAAACTGTCTGCACTTCCAGCATGCATTTGTAAGGGAAGTTATATACCAAGAAACAGAAAAGCTTTGCTGTTTATTTCCAGTTAGTTGGGATTCACACATGTTCCTTGTAAGAAGTCCTTTTCCATAAAGCCCTCTGAGTTTAACCTGGTATGCTCTGTGATATTCCATCTGTCAAATCAGATCTCCATCAACTTTTTCTTCTTTACTCTTGACCTGAGTTTCTCTGAGAACACTGCTTTAAATTAGGTCCCACGAGAAATATGACAGTAAATTCCTCGTTTCATGATGGTGATAGAAGTTGCCATTGTTTTCCCATCATTATAGTGATGTTTAAGGCATTGGAGGAGAGGGATCATTTGTTAGCTCTCTTGTTGTCTGCTTTCTGCTCACAAGAGCAAACATAGGTGGAAATTTATTGACACCCTTGACAAATAGCACGGTGCTTTCTTTTGCAAGAGTTAATTTATCCTATTAGATAAGACATCATCACAAATTTTGAATCTGACTCCAAGCCCAGGTGCACCGATTTTGTGCCACGGAGATATCACTTCCCTGTGTCATAGAGCAGAGAAGTGATTCTCAGGTTTTCTTTCATAGATAATATCCTTTTATATAATAATTCTGTGGACATGCCATTAGTTTGTGTCATGGAGGAAGAAAATGAGGGAGGAGGAAGCTTTTGTTCCCTAATGCTGTATTTCAGTCATTTAGTCTTACTGGTTTTGTGCAGTTAGGAATGAAAGATGTTACTTGGCTTTCTATTGCTCAGCATATATATGTACCAAGGCAGAAATGAGAGTAGAAAACCCACAAATCTGAGTAATGGGAGCGGGATATACAGATTTAAGGCTCCTAAATATGCAGACGACTACTCAGAGAGGCCCAGGATTGATTCCAAATTTTTGTCTGTCCCTTTGACCCAGACAGGTCATTATTAAATGGAAATCTCTAACTCCCTCCTTTCCCCATCCATTATTCTCAGCTGTAGGATTTTTCATGCAAATAATTATATTTCCTTATGTAACTTCTTTTTACCATTATTTTCCTATGGTAAAATACTCCTAAAATTTTCTGCTCTTCCTATGGTCTATGATAGTCACTTGCTGAGTTTTGTGTTAACATACAGAAATATTGTATTGTGTCTTATGGAGTCTGGCACAAAGGGGAGGAAAACCTTGGATTCAGCACCAGGAAACCTGGTGCAGGATGGTGGGGACCAACCTTTGATGAAGTAATTCTGCCCATTTCTTCAATGTCCAAGACTCACCTTCTCTGTAAACCCATGACCTGGGGTAATTTCACCCAGTCTGCAGACCACTCACTCACACTGGGACACTTAACTCCTGGCTCTGTAACCATTCCCATCAAGCATAACATATAAGCATGACATTTCGCATCAATAAAATTCCCACTGAAGATCCAGTACCCCAGCAAGAGACAATTTGCAGAATTGATATAAATAATAACTGTGCCAAAAGCACTCTTTGGTTGACATTAACTAAGGCTACAGCAGGAGCTTGTCATGCCTGAACAAAAAGAATGTGTCTTTTTAGCCTAAAAATACTCAGCACACAAACTCCAGCAAGAGCAAACCACTTCAGTTTTACCACAAATAAACTCGTGTTAGTCAAAGCACTGCAATTAATACATCCAGCCTTCACGGTGATTTTTGTGCTGGCATCTTTCATACATATTTTATATTAAACATTCATTTGTAAGATGAGAAATGGACCTTTTTAAGCAGCAAAGGTAAACTCTTGCTTATTCCAGCTTTTGGCAAAACTCTCCAGCACACACAGAAACACCTACAGCCAGGATTTCCATGTATCACAGGGTTTAGTACCAGCAGAGAAATGTCTTAAAAGGCTGTGGATGCTAAGGCAAGATTCAGAACCATGCAGCCAGCAGGCAACATAATATTTTGTCAGTAATAAAGCACACAATTCTGGTTTTGATACAAAACTCTTCCCAGTGGTTTTCTCCACTAGTATTTTGGGCATTAGGGATTGCCTTTTGCAAAGATATCGTACTAGATATAGCCAAATAAAATACATTCCTTATTTTTGAGGAGAGAAAGTGGCTTTGATCCCTTAAGCTGACCAATCCCACTAGTATAATAAATTTACCAGCATAAATAGGGCTTCACATTAAAGCCAGGCAAGTTGCACTCTCTACAAACAGGGAACGAGATGTGAACAAGGTGAAGGTTTCTCCATCTAATAAACTGAAAATCATTCAAATTTTGAAGGGGTCAGTGGTACTTTACATTAGTTGTCCACTTTGCTTTTTGAGATCACGATTTCGACACAGTGTTGACCACTGACTGAAAACAATTTGAACAACACGGGAGTGGGAGTGCTCCATGCAAGGCAAAGTAATAGCTTTGCCTTGTCATTATGCTAGAGCATTTATAGTCAAAGACAGTGGCACTAATAGATTCATTCATTCATTCAGAAACAACCTCAGACCTTTCAAGCGTGCAATTAAAATCTCTGTCACTTTAAATGGAGCACAGAACTAGTGTTTTACTGTCTAGTCACCAAGATACAGCCCAACTTCTTTGACTGATTATGGCACTAAAATCTACAAAACAATCAGGATTCATGAATATTTTTGTGGCTGTTGAATAGATACCTGAATTAAATTACTTTGCAAACAGTGACAAAGTCATCCAAATAATAAGTGAAGGTACTTATTACTTGATCAAGAGTAAGAGGAAAAAAAAGTCGGAGACAGGAGACTGGAAGGACTGCCCTTCCCACGGGTCACTTTGTCCCCCAAGAAAACAATAACTGCATCATTTGGGACAAATATAATATTAAATGACTTTTCTCTTTTGTCCTGCAAGGGCTTCCCAGAACCATGCTACTCCCAGTTCCCATTAATTTACAGCTCATCTACACTCATTTGCCATCACCACAGTATCACCTTTTGGGTTAAGAAGTTCTTCCCTTGCTCTTGCTCTCTGTCTGTCTAGAGCAACCTTCAAAGTTCTCATTTTACTGGGCCAAATAAGCTATGGATTTGGCTCACTGAGTTTCATCCTTTATGATCCTTTCTCACACATAATTATCAAACTCTCTACACTTTGCTTTACATTTTTTGCAGCTTGAATCCATCTATTTTGACTATAAGGGATCAGTGCTGTATTCAGACATTAATGCCTCTGTATAAATGGAGAAAATAATTCAGCTGTTTAATCTTACGGTACATTGGGTTTTTATACAGCCATACTGTTTTAGTGGTTCATAATTACACTGTGATCAAACACCACGCCAGAATCTTTCCCTTCATTAGATATTTCTGACTGATGAGTTTTTGCCTTGTAGCACCAACTCGGCTGAAAGTTTCTAAGTTCATAATTAACCTCACTCTTCCTTCCCTTTTGAGTTTCCTACATCTCCACAGAAAAGGTAAGCACATACATATACGCCTTGTGTACACTGGTTTTTCCTACAGGGCAGGGTTGCCACTAGCAGGTTTTCCACCTCTGGCACAGCCCCTCTCATGAGCTACTTACTCCAATGGCTTACCCACCCAGGTTTGCCTTTCTGAAGAAAATATCATCTGGGGATTTCACCTTTCTTATTAATCCTTTTAATTTCAATTTCGTTATTCCTGTCTCTTTGTTAAAGATTATTTTCTCCAAGAAATCTACAAATGCAGTTAGGGAAAAGTGCTTGTTCCTGTGGGTTCAAGGACTATTGGATAAGAAATCTGTGAGATATTACATCAAGGAATAATTAGGCTACCCTATGCATTGGTGAAATCTAGATGTTCCTCTGACATTATCCACAAAGGTGTCTCCCCATCATGACAGCATTATAACAATCATAATTAACAGCCTTATCCCCATTTCAAAGATGTTTTTAAGAAGGGCCTGTGAAGACATTTTTTTTTCACCACACCAATAGCAACAACCAGTTATCACTACAGAGTGAAAAAATGAATATTTACCATCTTATAGGTCAAATTTCTTCCAGTAACATTAAGGTATTTAACCCAACTCTCCTGAGTACAGGGTGACAAAGGAATTTCGGTCACTGACAGGATCCAGGCCATTGAACAGTAGTCAGAAAAACACAAGATAAATAGCCAGATGCATGCCCACAGGCACACAAAGGCATCTTGCATTGAGCTCAGCACTTCAGAACATACATGATACTTATTGAATTAAATACAAGGAACATGGGACCACTGACAGCTTTTCTTAAATATTGTGAGTGAATTTACTGGGTTCAATTCAGGCAAATGCTTTCAAACACAAAGCATTTGCTCAAGCGGCAGAAAGGGAACAGAGGAATAAACCATGCCTTGATTTGCTCTTGGAGTAGTGCAGGAAGCCAACAATTCAGCCTGAAAAATACAGCTTTTTGTCAATAGAAAAACACACAAACCAGAAAGCTCCAGGTAAGCAAGTGGGGATTTTTTTTTCAAGGTAGGAAGGGAAGACTCAAAGGGAAGAAAATAATTTTGGCAGAAAAAAAAAAATGAGGAAAGGAACATTTTGTGCTAATGTTTGTATGCCTGTGATGGTAAGCATGGGTGTGGGTGTGAATTGTTAAATACACAAGTTGAACACACACACAGGGACACCATTCTTCCCATATTTCCAGTTCATGTTGTGGGTGCAAAGAATTTCTTGCTCTCCATCTTCTGCACAGATTTGTGGGAAGCTGGAGACACAAGCCTTGACTTGGGGCAGGATGAACATCTGGGCTGGTCATCACAGTTTGAGCAGAGTCTTGCTTTTGCCAAGACTGTCAAGGAAAAGTCTTTGTGTAAAGGAAAGAAAACAAATGGAATTTCAGGAAAAGGCATGCCTCTGCAAATTGAACATATGTATGTTAAATAAAGCCAGTTCAGACCTCCCATTTAAATAACTTGCTTTTTTCTTAGCAGAAAACCAAACAAAAACAATACATGATACGAAGGAGGAACAAGAGCCCAACTGAGGCAGCAGACAACACGCTTGCTCGAGATGCTGACAAGTTCATAAACTGTAAGATTTCTGTGAAGTTTTAATTTACAAAACACAAGGACCTCTGGCTGCTTCTGCAACCAGCCTAACTAGGCACGTAGCAAGCTTAACAAGGAAGGATGGCAATTTTGACTTTTCCATATAAAGAAGCCTATCTAACATATCTTCTATGACTTATTTTAGAGCTACATACTCAGAAACCTGAGTCAACTTTGGGGCCCAGCCTAACGTCCCCAAGACTTCAGCCCCTCACATTTCACCCACCTGCCACCTGAACTGGGGTGTCACATCCTCTCACGTGGGAGCATTGATACTGAAGAACCTGCCTTCCATTCACCAGGTACCCAGAAATATGATGTTAGTTCAAGGCAAAGCAGATAGAACATCTTTCCACATACAGTACTGTGGCTTTTTTCTTCCACGACACAAGACAGAAGACAAGCACAGCACATCTAGCAAAAGATGTGTAGAAGAATGGAAAAGGGCAGCAACATGTTAACAGCCATACCTGCTCCTTGACACGAACAGTAAACCCTTCCTGTCCCTGCAGCATTTCTGAGTGCACTTAAACATATGGATCAGGGACATTTTGGTAGCAGCTGAAATGCCTCTTAGGATCACTGCATCATTTATGAGTGCAACTGAGAATATTAGCTTATTAGCAGAGGGCCTTTCTCATCAGACAAGGCACTGTCAAAGCCAATCAGCCTGTATGCATCTGTAGCAGCTCGTGGTAAATAGACCTAAAAGGTTTCCATGTGGTGTGGGCTTCTATTCTTTCAGCTCCAGGAAACAAAGAGGGAGAGAGAGATAAGACCCAAATGATCCTCCTCCATCAGTGATGTCCCCAAATTCTCATAGGACATTGGCAAGGTGGCTTACCTATTATCAAAAAGTTGTTATTTGCACCAAAAAAGGCAAATTTAAAAGTAAAATATTCTTTCCATTTCTCTTTCTGTCTCATTAACTTGAGTAGCCCCAAGCCTGAATGCCTGAGGTTATTTTGGCATGGAAGAAGGAATATGGAGCCTGTTGTGTAATAAAATCTCAGTCCATTGGCAGCTGTATGACTAACTGATACCTTAACACTGCAATACAGATATATCTGGTTTCTGTGAAAACATGCTGATATATTCATGGCTGGATTTACTTATAAATGAAAGTTAGCAGGGTAGGGACATTACTTTATGGTCTGCTTTGCACTGACCATAAAGGCTTCCTAATAGATGTCTGAAGCTGCTGGATATTACTGCAATATAAATAATAAATAATAATAATTCATTTTAATGTAAACAGAGGCATTCCACATTGAAGTACCTTTTCAAGTGTGTTTAAGATACAGCACTATTATAGTTCACACTTGAGTAGCCTACCCTTGAGGTAACAGAGACATAGATATGAGCTGTGACATTTAAATTAGCAGGAAACATCAAACATAAATAAAAAAGTCATCTTTAGTTGTTTCTGGAAGCTGATCACCCAGCAGCACTAGGCTTTATGGTCTGGGTAAAGTTATGTGATTTAGTGCAGAAAGACTGTAATAATTAACATGTTGATGCCTGTTCTCTAAGCTGCTTTCCTGAAAGCATTTCCCATTCTGCTAAAATGGCTTCACAGAGAAAAACTGACCCAAACTTGGATAAGTTCCTCTTTATAGTAGCTGCTGTGTGCAGGAAAAGCATGTCCTTTTGCACAAATCTAGACAACACTGACAATTTTGTCACTCATGCTTGAAAGCTCAGATTTTTAGCTTGGAAAGGCAAGGCCAAATAGGGCTGAAGGGAAACTCGTTATGCAGGGGTTTGATGGAGAGAGGTTGTGACCGCTGAACAATTAAGAGACATTTCACTTTAAAGTTTCATTGGATTTTCTCTGGTGTTTGCTCTTGTGTCAAGTGCCATTATAGAAATACTGGCTCCATTCCCAGGC
The DNA here is from genome assembly GCA_013397815.1 of Aleadryas rufinucha. Lineage (NCBI taxonomy): Eukaryota > Metazoa > Chordata > Aves > Passeriformes > Aleadryas > Aleadryas rufinucha. The sequence goes on from VZTH01013612.1 coordinate 54,715, forward strand.
ATTTACACAGTCCTTACATTGTGTCTCAGAGCATCCCCTCTCCTGCCGGACCAGGGCCATTCCCACACCTCCCAGCCGCCACACTGCCGAGCCCTGGCGGCCACTCATCGGTCAGTGTTTGGTCACTCTGGGACCTTGGTGGCCTTGTCTAGTGAAAGGGAGAGGTAAAAGGAGAAAAAAAGGAGCAAGACCCCAGCACCTCATTGGCCAATGGCATTATTTTTTACTATGGAGAAGATCAGGTGTCTTCTTTACCTGTCCGCAGCAACAGTCCCCACTGCCCGGGCAAACCCCTCTGATGTCCAATAGCTTTGGATCTTCTGGTTTACTGATTGTTTGGATTTTTTCTTTTTCCTTACTTACCCAGACTGATTTGTCTTTATTTGAATTGAAGCTTAACCTTTCTAATCTTAGCCACGTGAAAACTTCGCAGTTGGAAGGTCCCGTCCATGTGAATTATTCTATTCTATGACTATGTTTGTCCAAGTATTGTTCACAACAAAATTTTTTTGTGCACAAAACCTGTCCTCTTGCCTTTCTGCTCATCCACTACCCTCTGTGCAGAGAAGGCTACACTTACAGGATAAATTCCAATGTTGGAATAAAATTTTCAACTTGTTTTTGAACTTACCCTCTAAATATTTGCTTATGGTAATGATATTTGAAACTGGCTCTCTACCCACAGGGTTTGTTGATGCTATAAATGAAAACTGAATAGGCTTGACATGACTTCTTGTTAATCAGCTTTCTTATTATCTTCTATATGCTTATCAACACTCTGTTCAACTGCTCCTCTGCAGGCAGCGAGAGTCAACACTCTGGGTTAAATAATATTTAACAACAGTAGAAGTGATTGAAAGACATAGATATATTACACTTATCAATATATAAAATGTATGTCATACATGCATGTACACTCATACATGTGTAGTATCTGTGTATGCTTAACTCTAATAGAGGTGCCTCATACTGTCTTGTCAGGTATTTGTGGTATTAAATTTAATTAATTATACAGATCATGTCAGCCTAGGCCAGCTGGAAATGTCTTGTCTCTGGAACTGTGTGGTCCGGGCTGACTCTGTCAGCTCAACATACTTAACCTGCTAAAAAGCCCTGTAGCTCTTGTAGGAAATTCAACCTAGTGAGCAAAGAGCATATCCTTCTCAATCTCCAATTCAAAACACAGATATAAACTGAAGTGCTCAGCTGAAGCATTCATTAGTGCCAAAGCAATGTTGTGGTCTTTTTTATTAAGACCAAGTAAAAGTCACAGAAACATTTCTAGGAAGTTGGCAGAGGTGACAACCCAGCCTTAGCCCCAGAAGTCACTGCAATGGCTCAGAAGCAGATCTCATCTCTGCTCCCAAGGGCCAGTGCTCAGGATGGATGGATAGGCAAGAAACCAGACAGGCTTGTCCTGTTCTCTCTACTGCAACATGAATTAGTTTATAGTGGATCCAAGAACACTGCTCTGAAGACCAGTCACAGCCGATTAAACATGGAAGAGGTGAACCAGGACACGTTAGGAGACATTCTCTTACTGGGTCAGCATCCTGTCTGTTGCTCAGTGTGCTGTTGGTACTGCACTCCCAAGCTGCCTGGGAAGCCTTGAAGGGCTTGTGGATGGTGACATTCATGACCAATCCTTAAGTCCCAGCTAAGCCTTCGTCTCCCACTGCCATAAAAACGATAAACACAAGGAAGTTGCAACTTTCTTTTTTTCCACTGCATTAAGCAGGAACATTTTTCTTGCTGGTATCAGTTTGCAAGATTTCATTCAACTGCACTCCCCATGCATCATTTTAAAACTTCTGGTTAGAGATGCACACAACTTAATCACTGTCAGCTGTGCATGCTTGTAGCAACTCTGACATTTCCACAGATTTTAAAAAATTTGAGTCAGGACAAAATTTGGCAGATCCACTAATAAGCAATATTGTTTTTCTTTGAAAAGACACAATTCTAATCAACCTGTGGCAATGGAGTGATTTTTGCATCCATTTGTCCTTGGCAAAAGCTGGGGTTTTTTATAAGTAAATTTCATCAGCTTCACTGAGAAAATGAAGCTGTTTTTCAATATTCAGTGCTTACTTTCTGCCCACTTGCATTTTAGCTTTACAGTCTTTATGAAGAGAAAACATTTAAATTAATTAACAGGGGGAAAAACGTGGGGGTTTTGCTCATGGTTAACTGTTTAGGAAAGGTCGTCTTCTGACCTAGAAGAGTCTCTGCTCTCCTCTGCTGTGTTCCACTAAAACCTGGCCCAGAGGTGACGGTGTCCACTTCTTGCATGACAGGGTTTTGTTCCTGTTGTCTGTGAGATCTGGAGCTGACACAAGAAATTTGTATCAGAAGATCATCAGATAAAAGAAGTCATGTGAGACTCACTAAAGAAAAGGTGGGGGAGTGAAGGATATGTCAGCAGGACACAGTGCTTCATAAGAGCCTGGACTTATCTTTATAGTGAATGTTATCTGTAAGATTGATAAATGTGCGACAGGCTGGAAAGGGGAGAGAGGACAAAGTCATTGTACTGAAAAACTAGGCCTGGCAACAATAAAAAAACCCTATAAAATAGTTAAAAACCTAATAGCTCACTAGAGCTTTTCGCCAGAGCGAGTCCTCTATGTCCAATAGCTCTCTAAAGGCATTAGAAAATGAAAGGAGTTTTAATGCAGCCCTACATTTCTTTTCTTTCTGGTTTTACAAGAGGCGATGTGGCAATCTAATTATACTGTGTTGTGAACTGGTATTATGTCCTGCAAGAAAAGGAAAGAAGCTTTTTTATCGTTCCATTATGCAATTGTTGCTACTTTTTATGCCCATTCCAGCTTTGGTGCTATAACTCAGTATTGTAGCCTACATTAATTTTTTTTTCTTTTAACCGTTCCTTCTTTCACACTAATAAAATATGCTGTGCAAACAAAAGCACGTTACCCAGCCAGAGTATGAGCAAGGCCATTCCTTCATTTCTTGATTCCTCAAATAGCATGCAAGCCCCAGAAGAACCTATAGCAAGGTGGTAGGGCCATTTTAGGGACATTTTCTCCCTGTCTTAATGTTCAGAAAAACTAAAGGTTATGTGACTGATCACAGTAGTCTCCCCTTGAACCAAGCACACCAACAGCCCTAGGAACTGCCCAGCAAACACTGACAGATGAAGAAAGCCACCACTCAAATCCTATTCTTCTTATGTAAAACCCTCACCCTTTGTCCTTTTCAATTATGTATGGTCATGTTCTCACAATAGCTTCTGCTGTCACTATGATTTAAAGATAAGGTTTATTTTAAAAGATCGTTCGTTTCCAGTGCCAGCATAGCCAGTCTAATCAGATAAATAAGTGAACAGTTTTTGAGATTCCCCCCTCCCAAAGATTTTTTTTGTCCTTCCCCAGAGCCTGCCACCTGAACCTCTTGCTAATCATTTCAAGGCTATACAGAAGGTAGTCCCTGCATAATTTTTAGCTTAGCATAAAAAACTGCATAATTGTTATTCATTTGGCTTGGCAGTTATTGCACACCGAAGTGACCTCTGTCTCTCTGTTAATTATAAATAGTTTTGTCTATTGGATAAATTGAAGTGAATTAGCTCAGTTTTAAGATCTTATCAATAATGTAAATAGCCATTTCAAACAAATTAAATAGAAGAAAAAAACACACACTAAAAAAAAACCACAACAAAGGAAAAAAACCAACCTTACACAGAAAAGGCCAACTTCCAAGTGTAAAGCACCAACAATTTGTTGATTTAGTAGTGAGGGCAGAATTCAATAATAAAGCTAAATGAGGAACAAGTTTTGTTTTTCCATGCATGCAGACCCATGCATTTTCTGTGGAGCAGAAAGAGTTTGGAGGCCCGGTCCCTGCCCAGCATGGCAGGCCATTAGCCACAGCTGTCGGAGACATCTGCCCAACCCGATTACCGTCAAAGCCGAGCGGCAACGGCGGCGCCGTCAGCCCCGTCAGAACACCCCTTCCCTCCACGCTCAGCTGCCGCCCAGCACTCAGGCTTCTGCTAGACCACGCTTAAAACAGAGCTCAGAAACGGCTTTATTCTTAAGCAAGGTCATGCTTGGGTGAAATGCTTGTGCAAGGCTGATGGTATCATCAAGCCCTGAAGAAACAACATCTCTTCATTTCTGCTCGGAAACATCAGCCAGAGTTTCTTTCTGGTACCTGGTAAGATAAGCTCTGGTCATAAAAAATGCATGCAGCATAAGTTCAGGTTTCATTTTGTTCTGCAATTCATTTTAAGCCTCTGGAGAGGCCATCCAATGTGAAGACTTCACAGAGACAGTTGCAGGAGGCTACAGCAAAGGGAAGGATGTAAGCGCTGATTTGTCTATGTAACTATATTAGAGGCAAAAAGAAGGCTCTTTTCTTTACAAATAACATGCAGAGGTGAGCAATGCCAAGAGAAGATTTGCTATAACAGATAATACTGCTCACTTCATGAGCCCTACTGAAAGCTCCACCAATTTTTGTCCAACACTGGGTATTTCATGAAACGGTGGGTGGGAGCATCACTGACTTTCAGTCTTTGCCTTCAGCACTTCCCTATGGCACAGGGAGGTTTTCTCTTCCCCAGCCCCTCTAACGCACCCAGCTTTTATGTCAATATTTAGTTTTGATTGGTTTTAATGGTTAATACAGTTTAATGAAAGCATAATCCAGCAATACATGGACCTACCCACCTGCCTTGGACAAGGGTAGAAACCAAATACCACACAAACCTGTCCAAGGTCAGTCCCACCTCGGAATCACCACTAGTTCACCATAGCCAACATCTCCGACTCTGAGGTTAAAATATATCAGAAGCATTCACACTTATCACTGCTGAGCATCCTCTCCTTCATCTCTGATAACCTCTGACCCTGGTCAATGCCAGCAGAAGTGTGCTCTGTTCCCAAATCCCCTGTTGTATCATTCTGCAATAACTCGTCAGGATTTCCTGAAAGCCTGGAATATTTACTCACAGCTACAGCACTTTTCTTATCTCACTGAGCAAACAGTTGGACACAAAATGCTGAGGAAATCTGTGAAGGAAAGAAAGATAGTAGAAGCACATAATGACTGGTGGTAATACCACTGATTGCCTTCAATTTGTAAGCAGCAGGAAGTGATTTCTGGCCAGAAAACAGATTTCAGAACCTTGTACAAGCATTACATTTCTTTTCATATATACTTAATATATCTTTCACTCACAAAAATACCTTTTTCCTCCTAACATTTGTCATTCCCCCAGTATATGAAAATAATTTTAAATTGAATATTAAATGAATTCCAAATGCAATAAAGCAGAGCTGTAATAGATATCTGTTTTCTGTTTGGGGAAAAATTTTGGCTAATACAATACTGCACATAAAGCAAACTTTGACTTCCAATACCTAAAGGAGCCTTTCTCCTGTTGCATCAAAGAGGACAGTGGATGAAACCTTAAAAATTATAAACCCTTTCATTTTAAAAGCAAAGTAAAAGCAGAAACTACAAAAAGAAATACATATGTAAGATATTAAAGAACCAAGAAATACCTAAAATATTAGAGATGTAACAAAAAAAAAGGTATCCTGAGGAAACTTGAGAACATTTGCTCAATCATAATGAGGCTTGGAAAGCAAAGAAGACACCCCACGTGTCCCCAAGGAGATGTCACAAGTCCCAGCCTCAGCAACTCAAACAACCAAGTCTATCAGAAGATAAAGACCTTCCAAATGTATTTGTTCTCCACATTTAATATTAATCAAAGAGCATTATAAATTTCAAACATCACTTGAGTGTTCTAGCTGTAGGGGAAGAAACACTGGCTTGATAAAAGTAATGCAAAACAACATCTATAAAGGTGTAAACCAATAATAAAATAAAAAAGAGAAATCAGTTGCTTAAACAAAGGGTCTTTTGAAGCTGGGGTTTGGTTTCCATCAGCACAGAAAGAGCTGGGCTGTTGGAAAAATCCACAAAAGATAAAGGTTGTTGACCCCACATGATGATCCTTGCAATTCTGTTGACTATTTTGGTCCCAGAGTTTAGCAGCATCTTCCCAAACCACTGCCCACATCAATGGCTGCCAGCTAATGGGCTGAGCTCAGAGCTGGGGCAATGTGTCCCTAAATGCATTATTAGGGGAAAAAAAATGGGGACTAACCAAGCAGGCTGGTGAAAGGATGGACGCTAGAGGTGGTAGTGATGCCTGACCTGCACTCAGAGTGCATCAAGTCGCCTTGGCTGAGTGGGTGTTAGAACCCACCTGTGTCCCACACATGACCACCCGCATTTGCTCTGTGTGGAATGGGCTCAGGATGACCAAATCTCCAGCTCCAGCACCCATCAGGTTGCAGCAGCTGTTGCTCACAGCCCCAGCACCACAACCTGCCCCTTCCTGCCACCACAGCTTTGCTGCTGGTGATGATGTTCAACATTTTATTCTTTTCTAAATGTTGCTGTCTTCAGCTATTTTCTGTTGATTCACATCTTGACAAGGAAAATGAAATGCATCTCATGTTGCAAACACTTCTCCATCACAATCATTTGAGGTAAATTGTGCTGCTTCTAGGTACTGACATGACTAATCTCAGCTGCAGTTATATCCTTGTTTGCCAGGGTTTGAAAACATTTAGCTAAACCCAAATGCTAAACCCAAATAAAAATATACGAGCTGCCAATTCTATCCCTCTGAATGTATTTTAGAACTAAGATCCAGCTGCAGAAGGATCTCTACATTTGTTTCTAACCTTTTAATATTATTGTGAGTGGTTTTTTGTTTTTTCATCAGAGTTCAGAATTTGAGATTGACCAAATCCAGAGTTTCCTGGCACTTACAGTGGCATATAAGGTGTTAAACAGCATCAACACATGGGAAAAAAACTTGGCTTGCCAGATTAAACACTTTGTGTGAGAATTTTGTGAATGGTTTTTGCTAGATAAGACCTTGTAGAAGTTATTTGTAGATTATACTCCAAGTGAGTACATAAAGTATGCTGTATTAAGGTAACTCTACCCAATTTTCCTAAGTGTTCTGAAGCACTTTGGGAACATGAGAGGCAGGAGGGTGGGATGAGCGGTGAAGTTTTTCTGTTAGTCTGGGGGGGCTTTGATATTATTTGGGATTTTTTTTCCCCCTAATCTACTCACCTTACTGCCTCACATATCTTTTTATTGCTGTAAAGACACAGCATCCCACTCCTATCTCACCTGGAAAGTAAGAGCCTGTCCCAGAGAGCCAGGCTGGTGGAATTGCACTCCACCCAGCACTGGTTTATGGCAGGGTTTATGCTCACAAATATACCATGCACACTGAGGGGAACCTTTTGGACAAGGACAGTATAATTCATTTTGAGAAACATCTTCCACCTGTTAAGGAGTCAGTATAAATTGAAATTCCTCAAGGGAACCAGGCATGATATTTTTCATTTTCTCAGAATCCATAAGGTTTGTTGTTAGATTTATTCCTTTATTATTATTGATTATATAAGGGCTGAGGATGGGGCTGAGCTAGAGTCTAAACTCTCTTTTTTCTTTTTGTTTTTAAGTACAGGTTTCATGTCAGTGCTATTGATTTTCAAAACAAAAGGGGTGCTGAAACCTGAATTTTTCAAACAAATTTTGGAGCCAAGAATGCATAGCTCATTCACCTGGGTAACACTTGAACCATAATTCTTTTTTATTCAACTCCACTGACTTTCTGTTTGGAATTCCAGTTTATCTCCCTGCTCCTGCTTGGTTAAACACCATCTAGTGCCACAGCCAAGAATCACATCTTATATTAGCAGCAAAAAAAAAAAACAACAATCAAACCAACAAAACAAAAAAAACAAGCACAAAACAAAATACCCAGCCTTATTTCTGCAATACCTGGAAATTCTGAAAAATTCTTGAACTTAATCCCTAAAAAATCCTTAAATTTAACCCTTACAGTATCACACAGGTTCAAAACTGAAGCAGAAGATACTGTATGAATGGGACAAAAATAAATACAAACCTATATTACATTATAAAACTTTCATTTATTTATTCATTTTACTTGTACTCTTCCCTGTGAGTGTGGTGAGGCCCTGGCACACGCTGCCCAGAGAGGCTGTGGCTGCCCTATCCCTGGGAGTGTTCAAGGCCAGGTTGGATGGGGCTTGGAGCGACCTGGGATAGTGCAAGGTGTCCCTGCCCATGGCAGGGGGCTGGAACTGGATGCTCTGTGAGGTCCCTTCCTACCAAACTGTTGTATGATAACGTTGCAGGATGTTGCTTTGGGAGAGATTACAGAAGGACACAAACACAGGAGATACAGAGTTAAGGAAGTTCTCTCCCTTCCTTAGGGAGGGGGATAAGATGCAGCGTGTTTAAAATCAGGTTTGTTCTCACACCATATACAGTCTTTTAATATTCCTTCTGCTTAACTCTGGAGATAAATCATCATTATCAACAGTCAATAGCTGGCACTACAAAAGATCAGGGACATTATTCTTGCTCAGGACAAGCCCTTGGGAGCTGTCCTGCAATCCCTGGCACACAGCTGCACATCGGTGCAGCTTTACACCTCTCTCACCACCTGTGTACAGGGTCCTGCTCAATCCTTGGAGGAGCAGGATCTGTGAGACAACTTCAGCACTCGGTGATGGAACGACTCTCATCACCCTCCCGACTGAACTCTTCATCACCGTGTGAGAGCAGTGAAGTCACAGGCTTTGCATGTCACCCATCACCCAAACAGCTCCATCTTCCTCCTGCTCCAGGCATTTTAGCTCTTTCATCCCTGGGCAGTAACAGAAAGCTCCCACAAGCACCACTGCCCCTGCTGGGTTACACCTCAGGGCTGAGCACTCTCTAATCCCTGACAATCGTGACTGGATGTTAATCACGATGAGGGCACTGATCTCACTGTAGTTTGCATCAGATGAGAACATGGCCGTAATATTTATTAAATTAAAGTATTTGGGAAACCTCTGTAGAGTGCACTAGAGCACACAGAGACTCATCTGAGGTCAGCCAGATGCTGCAGCAGTTACGGCCTTCATTAAGTCAGTGAATATTAATGACAAATTAACACAAACTTTAAACAAGAAGCAAATTTTCATTCCCACACTCTTTTAATGAATTGTGTTGTACACATTTTCAAGGTAGCAGTGATCTGACAGGCAATATTTTTCAAATAATTCATTCACTCCATTTCTAGCTATTTTTAACTTCCCAACAGCTAAGAGCCCACTGATTCCACCTTTAATTACTGTTCACAGCCACATCTGCTCCTGATAGTCAAACAGAAAAAATCAGTTAAACACTGTGAAGTGATTTCTCACTTACTTTTTAAACCATTAAACGACCATCTTTTCCTGCATCCCATTTTAAATAGTCCTACAACCAAGGGAGGGGGAAAAAAAAAACGAACAAAAACTGCTGGGTTTGGAAAGTAAGGAATCAAATTCAGTCCAAATTCCTCTTCCTGCTCTTCCTGACTCCCATCAATCACTTTAAAATAATTATACCGGGTTTCTAGCCTGGAATTGTGTTGCTCAATAAAGCACAGATGAGTGCTGGTGGAGAGAGGGGACATTTTAATACTTGGCATGAGCACCTGTACACCTCTCTATCCCCGGTTTCCTTGGAACAAATGGTATTATAATTTCTTCAAAGAATCAATAATGCCCATTGCCAGAGCCCAGCACTGTTTGAGATGCAGATTGCGTAGGGAGACCAAAAATTTATTGCATTGTAAACGTAGGCAGAAGGTGGTAGGTAAGCTGTAATTAAGGTTTTGCTGATAATAAAAAATAGGGGGAAATAAGCAGACTCCATAGACAGTAAATGCTGGTGCTGCTGCACAATCACCCCATTTTGCAGAGAAAACTGCAGTACTAGGCTCTTTTTCTGCACAATTAGCCTAAGGAAGGGTGGTTTACATTTTCAGCCACCCAAAACGCTGGCATCCCGTCTGCCCTCCCTCAGCTCTTAACATCTCCGGAGCCTTTCCAAGCTTCCACTCCCAGCATTTAGATCCTGCTCTCATTCTTCGAAAATTGCATCGTACATTCTTTGCTCTTGCTAACTGCTTTTATCTGGGAAGCAAAACTTAGGACAGACCTTTACCATTACACAGCTGATGCATTTCTTTATTTTTCCTTGCATCAGACCTAGGAGTGCACAGGCTGGTGGGGACTGAGGTGTTTAATGGAAACGCAGAAAATCTTCCTGCAAGGGCTTATCTCATGGACAGGCAGGAAGTTGGGCTATCCTTCATTCCCCCACCTGTCCCTCCACCTGCACCAGCAAAGTTTTATATTGTGGCTGACTCTGTAAAAAGATAGAAAGCAAAACCCCAAACCTAATATCTATTTTCCTTTTCTTTCCCCTCCTTTCTCAACTTCCTTGATTTTCAGATTTCTGTCCTTGTCCCAGGGTTGGGATTGCTCACTACTAATTATCCAATAAAAATAGAGTTGAAGTATTAAATCTATCCCTAGTTAACCCAATGTCTTTAATAATAAAAGAGATTTTGCACTAGGGATAAATACTGTATCTCATTTTCCCACTCTTACAAGTCTCCTGTCACTCCACACTTATTAATACTGCTACTAATATACTGTTCCCAGTCAGCCACTAAAATAGTTTGGTTATTCCTATTAATTCACCAATAAAATGTGGCTTCACAGTGCAATAAAGAAGGTTTTGTTGCTTATGGGGCTTATTGGCAGCATCTATTTATCCAATTTTTCAAGAGATTTTCCCTATTTTTCTGATACTATTGCCAAATAAACCTCTGGTACGGAATAAGGTGAGAAAGCAGAATCTGATCCCATGCCAGGTGTCGCTGGCTTCTCCCTGGGTATTTGGCAGTGACTGATGGCACAGACAAGTGTTCATCCCTTCAGGTTAAGGGTGAGTGGAGGCTGCAACAACCTCTTCCCAGGTGCAAAAACAACTGCTTTGTGGTTAAAATTCAGAAATCTTCATTTTCTGAGAGAGAAGAGCACCCTCCAGCAGTAGGAACCACCTGTGCTCTTAAGAAGTGGGAGATCCCAGCACCAGAAACAGAGACTTCTGTTCATGCCTCAGAGTCACAAACACAATTTAGCTTCTAAGTTAGCAATCTCATGCTAATTTATGAACTTCTCAGTCCACTCTATGGAAGCAAGAACTGGAGATGACACTTCCCTTACAAATACAACCATTGGCAATTACTGATGGCCTTGTAATGGGTGTTTGGATCAGAAAAGTCCCCTGAAATTCTCCTGTACAACTCCCTGAAGAAAGATGCAACACACTTCCCTATGACACACCCAAGATTTTACTAAAGAGACCAGTCAAAATGCTCCAGAAGAAGAGAAACAAGAAGGATGCTCAAAGTCTTTTCACAGCAAAGAATTTATTAGGCAAGGTACTCAAATGGTCAGGTGTAGACAGGTCCAACTGCTCAGTCACTCACTCCGTTTGGGCAGTGTTACATCCACTGATGCTCTTCTCTTTCAGTTTGGTCGAACTCCTTGTGAGCCAGTGAGATTTGCTGGGACCCATCAGAAAAGGCAAAGAAACAGCAGCAGGCAGAGCTGCCAGAGAACCCAGCACAGCGTGGGGAAGTTTGGGATCAAACACTACACAGCAAGAATTTAAAATACAGGACAACTCAGCCCATTGAGGAATTGGGGCAGGATTTTTCAGCTGGGTAATGTTACGGCTTTTGATTCTGCATCCTAACTCATAAGCAGCCAGTGTGACTGTGCAACACTGTCCTCTATTGGAAACAGCTCACCAGACCACCTGGAGCACTGCTAGGCATCCTCTGCCTCTGCTCGTAGGAAAAAGCCCATCATTTGTTAGGGCTGAACATCTGCTGTGACTCTGCTGATGTTGTCTGTGAGGGCTTCCTCAGCATTATGCATCACCCCCAAGTTGTTCCAAAATATCGTCGTGCTTTGACTTTGCTTTGTGTTTATTTGGTACTGGTAGCAGTAAAAAGGCTTTGCACAAGAGAGTCATTGAATTAATACAAGCAGATTTATTGTGCAGGCTTTATAATCTTTCTTGTGCACCAAGCTCAAAATCTCTAGCACATTTATTAGGAGAAGGGATCCTGACAGAAATGCTGTGAGGTGCCCCATAAATATCCCAGTGCCTTTGCAGAAGGGGAACCCAGTGACCTTCTGGAAGGGGTGCCATTCGTAACTCCACCTACTTGCAGAGACAGGACCCAGGATAAGGCATCATTTCTAGAGCCACCATCTCTGGAGACTCTGGGAACAAAACAGCTGATTCACAGGCGCTGCAGAAAAAGGATGACAGCTCACAGTGTGCCAGGAGAAGGATAACACTGCAGGGGCTGGCAGACACCAGCCTCTTGCACCATCCAGCTTGCTCTGAAGATCTGGAAAATAAAGCAGGGGTTGCTGCAGCATGGAAGAGGGGGGCTCCAAGACAGAGCAAAGGGGGTCCAGAAGCACATTTGCTGCCCATCTGCTGCCATCTCCTCCAGAGCTGCACTTACTTCCCTCCCTCCTTCTCAAGGAAAGACATTTCCTGACTTCACCACATGGCTTGCCATCCTTCCCTCCATCTATTGTTTTTATAAAACCCTATTTTTCTATTTTAAGTCTCTATTGCCTTCTTCAAGGGCTTTGTCTTTCTATCACAATAGAAGGAGATGGGGGAAATATTCTCAAACTCTGGCTGGTTTCCCTTTCTAATGGATATGGTTTGGGCAGGCTGGAAGGGTGAGACATTTGTCTGCTGAAAATTTCCCAAAGCCCCTTTCCCAAAGGGCAACTAGCCCAGTCGAAGTGGGCTGTGACATAGAGGAAAAATAACATGGCTTCTTTCAGGGTCTGATTTTACATAAAGGGACGTCTTCCTGCTGATGCACGACCTGGGTTCAGGTGATTTCTATCTAAGAGGACAGATACCGTGTGTCACCACTGCTCTGTCGTCTCTTTCCTCGTGATGCTAGTGCTGGTGACACTGTCCTCAGCAAGACTGTCTACAGCAGAGAGAGTTCACACTGCTATTGTGAGGGGCCTTGCAGTCATTAGTCTCCAAAATTGCTTTCCTTGGTGTACAAGAGACATAACAAATGGCTAATTTAATAAAATTGTGTTGGTTCATTCAGCCAGAGAAGCAAAGATAATAGCAGCTGATTCTGAAAAAAAATTGGAAGTCACTTGGATGTTGTGAGTTTGAAGTTCTGGTAATGGGAACAGCAATTCCCAGGTTTCGGCTGGTCCCCGCTTCCTCCTCTCCATCTGCTGCACTGATGTGCTGTTGGGGAGGGAGGGGAAAGCCAGAGTGGAATGGTCCAGGAGGAGGCATTGCAGCTAAAGAACAGTTGCAATGGGGATGTTAAACTCTGCACAGGTCCCTACTATCAGAAATTGCCCTATGCTAATAGCATTAAGGGCTCCCACATAGAACCATAGAGTCCTTAAGGCTGGAAAATACTTCTAAGATCAGAGTCCAACCATTAACCTAGCACTGCTGGGTCCACCACCAAGCCATGACCCTAAGAACCACATCTAAATGTTTTCCTGAATGCTTCCAGGGATGATGATTCCACAACTTCCTTGGGCAGCCTGTCAATCCCAAAAATCAGCAATTCAGGCACCCTAAATCCAACCCTTTACTCTCTTCTCTTCCTGCTACAGAGGTGCCAGTCCTGAAGTTAAACAGGACAAACTCCCTGCTCCAGTCCAGCACCAGCTCTTCATTCCACCAGTGAAAGCTTTGCTGTCAGTTTTAGTGAACACAGGAAGGAGCTCTGAACTTACATGGAGGATGAAACCAGACATGGGACTTGCATAGCAGGGACTGGAATTGCTCCAGCTGTGGGAATGACACAGTTTAGAGAAGAGGCAGATCTGGCAGCAAAAAGCATGAACAGCACCTCGTAGGTCTGCCCTGCTTCAGACCAGGACACACACACGCAAAAGCCACATACTGAATCAAAAATCACATTGCACAAATGTGGTGTAATTTTACTGCCAGCAGTAGAGCAGATTGAATTTTTCCAGTGGCTGTTACAGATTCATAATCATCATTGTCAACACTGCAATAGCAATCAAAGTTTGATCATCGGCTTCCACATTACCTTAAAGGTGAAATGAAATGTTAAAAAATTGAAAAGGCCCCTTCCACGTCCTTTTACCCAAGAATAAATCTGAGTAACTCAGAGAAGCTCGGTGCCAAATGAGCAAACAATTTGATCACATAATCTTGTGGATGCAAGATCTTTAATAGATTTTTAAACAGTCCTTATCCAGTGACCTTTAAACAATTTGTACTTTTCATGTGTAAATTCATTATTTCCTAAAATGTTTTAATTTTGTAATTAACTTGGATGCACTACTTGCATTCAATCTAGATTCAGAATGAAACTGAGTAGTACTGAAGGAAATTTGGGGATGAAGAACACCAGTTCTCTCACTCTACCATTTTGGCTGTATGAGAACAAAGTGTTTTCCCCTGGTGCCTGCAGCTGCCAAAACCTTCCCACCACCCGTGAGTGCCTCTGCAATGCCAGAGCATGGCCCAACCTGGCTTAACAACACTTCCCCCCCATCAGAACATACTCCCAGCTGTGCTGAAGGCATGACTGCTGGGCAAAACATCTGCACGACTCTCCTGGTGCCAGCAGGCAAAACATGTACCAGGAAAACCAAAAGTTTACAATGCCTGCTTTCCAGTGGCACGGCTATGCATGGATTTCCTGGTGTTCATTAGGTATCCCTCTTCCAGCCCACAATTTCTTCTGACAAATTTTCCTGGGAATTTTAAGCCCTCCATTTCACTCTCAAGATGCACTTGAAACTTTTTGAAAGGTTCAAAAGTCACAGGGGAAGAAGAAGCAGATGGGCAGATGGGAATCTAATGTGATTTTCTTAGTTCTCCCTTTCCTGGGGAATTTTTATAGGTCCAAAGACCATGACAGTTTCCAGGAGAGCCCATTTCAGCTGCTCAGGCACTGTTCCTGTGCCTGTTCCTAGGGAGAGTACTCAAGTTAAGATCAAGGATATGGGATGTCACAAAAACCCACTGCTCCTCCCTGCAGAGACTCCTTCCTGCTCCCCTTGGCCAGATCCCTGCATCATGCTGGACCTCCCTTCTCCTCCCTGAATCTCTCTCCCTTTCCTGCCACCATCCCCACCACATCAGGGACCTTGTTAAGTCCCTGGGGCACTGTTGGGCAGAAGCCCCCCTTCCTGAATGCTGTTTGTTTTTTAAAGAACTACAACACCCAAAACAAGAACAAAGAAGGCAGACAGGCAACATCCATCACTGCCAACACCAGGAAAAGTCATGCTGGAGCTGTGGGAAGCACCCACTGACCCCAGCAGCATCCCTTTTATCACCTGATAATTTTGCAAGGAGGGGCTCTCATGCATCTGATAAGGCACACATAGAAACACAGCTTCCAAATAATGAAGGAAAAAAACCAACCTAAAAAAATCTGCTATGTTTGAATCCTTGCAACTTCTTAGTAAAAGAGTCTCAAGTTTCCCAGCTCCCCGCCAAGCCCTCGGCAGCTGAACACCTGCACACTCCATCTGTCCCTACCTTCACAGATCACCTCCTGCTTCAATCACTCGCCACCAACCTGTCCCTCACTGCTGCCTCCAAACTACTTGTCTCTCCAGACCAAATGGGACCAAAGCTCTCCAGTCTGCACAGTCTGATTTCAGTCTGCTGCAGAGTGTAACCTTGGAAAAAACAAGCACTTCCCAGCAAATGGCTTCTCCGTGTTCTTCATGGGTTTTCTTATTCATAAAAGCTTGTGCTGCAGTTTACTTGGCATTTAGGAGGCGTGGATAAAAAATAAAATATCCAGTACCAGCAGAAGTTGGAGAGGGGAAGAGGCACCATCAGTTGTGCCCCTGTAATTCAATGCTTATTAAAAAATACAAGGGTTTGGGAGGTCTAGACGTGGAAAGGAAGAATTGGGCATAGATGGAAAATATAACCTTTGATGAGTGACAAGTGAGGTTATACAGATGAATACTAATGAGGCAGCTTTGAATAATTCATGCCTGGGGTTCAAGGTAAAATGGTTTAACCTGTTACCTTGGTAGTTGCGCTGTCTTGCTGGCCTCAGGAATATTATCTCAAAGAACAAGGTCTGAACATAACTCAGGTTTTAGATGTTAATTTGTTCAGATGTATTTTTAAAAAGAAGAAAAAATATCACAGCTCACTCACAATTGTCTAAAAATTGCAAAGCAAGCACTGCAGGCTGGATGACTTTCCACCAACCCCAACCTCCAACCTTGCTCCGTGCCCACCAGTGCTTGCACCAGCACAACTGATCCTCATTATGCTGCAGAGAAAGCTACAAAATTCTCACAAAGGTGAACAAATTGGAGGAGTTTTGATCACAATTCTCCATATCAAAAAGGAAAACATACTTGTTAAGGGAAGATTATTTATCTTCCCAGGGAGAACCCAGTTTTGAAACTGGGTGCAGTTTCAAAATTTAGGATTGTGTTTTATATTGCTTCATCTTCTGCCTTGCTGAGTCCTTCACTCATTCTAGATTTTGAAACAGACTTATAGCTTTCGACAGAGTCCCAATTAACCAGTCCTCCGAGAGAAAGCCCTCTGTTCCTTCAGGAGGAAACCTGGACAACCACCAAAATTATTTTTAACTACACTGTAACATGTTGGTACAAATTCCACCTTCATACATAGCCTTTCAAGTGATATAAAAAATGACAACAAGTGATATAAACTGGGAAGCAGCAGCCACTGAGGGCATCAGAAAAAACTCTCTCTCGCCAGGCAGGAGATAAATCCAACATTATAAATTAGCACCATAAATATTATACACATTTGCAGTGATTTATACTCTTATTTTATCTGAGCCAGGCATTTCTTGCTTTCTAAGGAGGGAGAAGGATAACCAAAGGATACTCATCCATCCCAGCTGCTGCTGCCTGGATCTGGAAATTTCTGCTCGCCTGTTACAATAATGCCAGAGAGCTCTCCAGGGAGGTTTTATCTGTAGATCACCACATGCTTATACAAATGTCAATAAATTGGAGGTTCATCCTAAAGGCAAATTTGCCTCATTCAATCTGGTCTTTCAGTGCTTCTGCTGCACTTGTACATCAGAATTGTAATGCAGCTGCTGTATCAAGAAGCTGTAAAACCCAGACACCTTTGTCTATGGTTTCCTTCTTTTTATTCTTCCTTCCTCCCTTGCAAACTTCACATCACCTTTTATACTTTATCATTGTGCTGCATAATCTCTATCTCTGCAGAACTGCTGGGCTCACTACAGCGCCTAATACCAAATATGAAATATTGCACTGTGCACCCATGCAAAAGGCCAGTTTTCATTAATCAAATATTCAGAAGAGTCAGTGCTCTGTTATAATAAAGGCTCAGAAACCAGAGTGTGAGGAAAAACAGATAAGATGAAGTTTCACTCCATGACATGCTGGAAAAGTTCCCTCCAGGAAAATCTCAGCACTTCATTTCAGAGCAGCCATCAGCTGGCTCCTGGTGCTGGTGGATGCTCTGTGCCTCTATCACAAATAAAGGGCAACAGCAGTGAATACCTCTCTCTCTGGTAAATACATCCTCCCTTGCTTCCTTCCCTGCTGGCATCAGGCACTCCTGAATCCTGCACAGGAGGTGTTACAGTACACTTGGAGGTACCAATGCACTGAGGGGATGAGCTGTTGCAATCACCCACTGCAGAACAGCAGCTTCAAGGTGCAGAAAATGATGCTTTTGGTTTTGTAAACATGGTTCGATTCCACCTTGTAAGAGCTGAGAGGGTGAGAAGTAGCTACAAACACCTTCAGAGGCCCTGAACCCTATCAGGAGGGGATCTGTAATGTCCCCCAGATGCCAGCCTGGAGAAACTGAGTTGTGCCAAAAACTGCTCTTACATTAATTATTTATTCATTAAATATGTCCACACCCACTGAGGCTCCATGTGCTGCCCACCAAGGGCTGTCACCCCTTCACGCCCTTACTGTCTACTTCCCAAAAAGAAGTCGTTTCCCAAAACAAGTCATTTCCCAAACTGATGGGCCTAACTGAATTCTAAATTTTAATTCTATTTTACGCAGCACTGCAGAAAAGTGGACACTGAAAGATTATCTGACTGGGAGCTCAGCAGTAGAAAACCATAAATCATGCTGGCAGGTACGTAGTTTCCTGGTGAGGCTGTGCCTGTGGGAGCAGCTGTTCACTAAGAGAGGCACTCGCTGGACTCCCAGCCCAGTGGGTGCAGTGACTGGTGACTCCACTGCAGCATCTCCATCCTGGACTTACAGCCTTTTCCCAAGGGACACAGAGGCAGAGGTGACGGTATACCACTACCAAAGGTCATCTGGGGACCCAGCAAAGGATTTGGGGGTTGGATCCTATATGATAAAAAATACTCCTATTAATAATTATGAATATATTAAATAGTAAATAAATAAATAAAGACAAACGTAACAGGCAGCAATAATATAGAGAGATTACTTGCTGTTAATTAAATCTGCAGCAAGCACAGTGACAGGAAAACAATAGGAAATTAATTTATTGTCTATATAGCAAATGAAACTAATGGATGTTTGGGGCGGTTTTGACAGCAAAGGGAAAAAAACCACATGAAGCAGGAAATTAGACTACTTTTCCAGGCTCTACAAGGTCCAATTAGGCAGAACAATTAGCAAATCTTTCAACAGATAAAAATAGAAGAGCTTGTGGTCACACTACTGGATTTTACCTCACACTCAGGTGCGCTAATGGAGTCTTACACAGAATTTTGCCAGACGTGTCAGCTCTATTCCCAGCTGGAATAGACTGATGGAGCTCAGTGGAACTGGGACAATTTATACTAGCTGAGCTTTAATGGTAAAAACAATGTTTGCTTATGAACAGATTCCTTGTGCCAAAAGATGAGCTGGTTTCAAACTCTGAAAAAGATTTTATATCTCCTTCAGTTGTGAATCAAGAGGAATGTACAGGACAATTTTCCTTAAAGCTACCGAAGCCTGTTTTAAAACAGGGAGAACCAAGACACCTAACTCTCAGTTTGAGGAGTTACTTCCTGAAATACTTTTTTCCCAACAATCAATGGCTAAAAATCCACAAATCCAAGTGGGCAAAACTGTAGAGGAAAGGGTAGTTTGCTTTAGACCTACTAAAATACTTGATTTGTGCTGTTCAGATTTAATCTAAAACAAAAAATGCAAGCAGAAATATATCAATGCTGAAATATTTCACAATACCATATAAACAGTGGCTGTGTTGGTTAAGTAAACTTGTAATTACTAGCTTTCCTAACTGTAAAAGAAAAGGAGCTAAGCACAAGTAGGCATGGAAACATTTCAGAAAGGAGCTGGAAAAAGTAGTTCTTTGCGTATTTTGCATATTAATACTGCTCTTACTGTTCTCTAGGCTCTCACATTTAATTGCAGTGATTTCAACCACATCAGGATAATCAATCATTGCTTTAAAAATGCAATTAACTCCTACAAGAAACTAGTCATGAAGGGAATTAAGAAATTTACTGTCTGAGGCTAAACTTGGGGTTACTTCTAGATTTTTTTTTCTACTTACAGAGCTTTTCTACTATTAGCATGTTATCTTCTAGCTCTGCAAGCATTGCTCAGGTTATCTGGCTGCTGAGGATGGGGATAGCCATCCTTAGCAGGAAACAGAGGACAGAAGGACATTTTGTGGAGTTTTTTGGTCTTTTTTAGGGTTGGGTGGGATTTGGACAGAGGAATGTGAAGGCAAATTGCCTTTGTGCTCTGAAGCTTTCAAGTACTTTTACAGTATATATTCTGCAAAGATCCTCTAAAAGGAAAAGAGGATAAATTTAACTCAGTAATGAAGCTGCTCATGAAGAGGCAAATTTTATCTTTCACAAACTCCCCCAAAAGTTCTGACTGACAAAGCCTTTGCCTGTGTCACGTAGGTGATGCAGGGCAGCTTCCAGCTGGAAAACTGGGAGTTGTTTCCCATCCATGGAGGTGAAGCACCAAGCCAGGTAATACCTAGTTGCAACAAATACCATATTTTCACCTGTGGATGGACCACAAACTTAACTCTTTGTCAAATTCAAAATATGCAGATTCTAAAACCTAACTTAGAGACTCAGTTAAATCTTTTTTGTCAGAAAAGTCATGAAGACATAAACCATCACAAGTTCTTCTCCAGCAGACACCTAGTCAGCTTCCATTATGCTCTGACATACAATTTAAATGGGAGTTAAAATATAAATATTCACCAGTTATTTGATTTTATTGAAGAGGCGTTGAAAATACCCTTGACACACACTTTGAACAAGACTGTTGCTTTGCAGCTGCCTGAACTGTGGCATTTACCGTACAAATAACAATAAAAACAAGGGAGAGAACCAGCAAAGGGACAGCAAATAAACATTACTGCCATTCAGCCTTCTCTGAACCAGAGACACACGACGCACTAAAGAAAAGAAAATTCAAAATAACTTTCCCTTAAAGAGTTTCTGCCAAAGCAGCAGCTCATTGAGAGCTTTTCTCGCTCTCATTTGCAGGCACAGCCTGTCATGATGTTGACCCCAGTGAGGATGATGCCCATGAGATATTTCAGGCAAAGAGCAGCTTCTCCCCAAAAGAGGGATGAAAAAATCTCCCAGCAGGGAGAGGATTGGTACCTCCTTCTCCAAAACACCCCATCTCACCAATTTCCCTGTTAGCTCCCGAACAGCCCCGCAGTCACACAGAGGTTTTAACAGATGGAGCAACCAGCTGGAAGCTGGATACTGCTTTCCCCATAGCTGGACACATACAGAGCTCTATTAAATTTTAAATTTTAATCAGAGAATGTCAAGTTCAAAATTACACTTAAGCCTCTGATTCTAAGGTTTGGGGAATGAAATATATTATCAGACATAAATGCCCTTTATTTGAAGGAGAGGGAGCGTGATTCCTGTTTTACAAAGCAGGCACATAGACAAGTCTTTGCCCCTCATAAAACATGGGAATTTCATGTGAAATACTTGAAGTAGGGTATCGCACTGCCAGGCCAGCTCAATGATTGCCAAAAATAAAATAATGAAAAAATAAATAGGTAAAAAACTGCCATACCTGAGGCTTTTATATGCAAAACCTTAACAATATCAAGTGTAACTCAAATCAGCATTTCTGCTGCTCACAAGTCTTTCCTGTAAATGCTCATGAGCTCTCAAATAATAATATAATATCTCATAAAATAACGTCTCATAGGATATAGTATAGTAAGACCAGAGAAATGCCCTATTCAGAGCCCCATCAGGCCACCACCATCTCTCATGTTCTTATAGGCCAATTACCCTCCAGTTACTGTGGCATAACTGCAGATCCCCAGCCACACCTGGCATAAGGGCAGGGGGCAGATCCTGAGCTCAGCCCGTTGTGTCCTGGGGCTGCAGCAGCTGGGGGGCTGCAGTGAGAGTGATGGGCAGATGGAGGTGGGACCAACACCACTCCTGATGCACTCACACAGCATTCCCACACTTGGGGAAGATGAGGATGGAGACTTCAAACCTGCTGTGCCCATCTGGTCACAAGGGCTCCAGGAGTTTATAGCTTATTTTATAGGTATCATCAGCCACTGCTGCCCTAGGTAGGATTTCTTCATCCATTTTTACTATGTATGATAATGGGATTTTAAGAATTCATTCTCAGACAATAATTTTCATATTTGTGAAAAACTATGAGACTGTCCGAACACATAAGCAGAGCAGGATATTAAAATTGTAATAACCCTCACTTCAGAAACTGCCAATTTTTGAAACACCCAGGAAAGGAAAGTGCCTTCTCAGGGGCATGGGGGTCTGCAGTAAAGCTTCTGTGGCTGGCTTCAGCTCTGCTGGGAGAAGCTGCCCACCCAGGAGACGTGCTCAGCATTACGGAGTCCAAAGGTGCAGGACACAAAGTCCTCAAACATTTGCTTCTGTTATGGAGATTCTTTCCACATAGCAATGCTAAGATCCAATCTGATCATGATAGCCCTGACTCCACTTGAAAATCTAAGATTTTTTATTTTTTATCCTTTTTTTTTTTTTTCCTTAAG
>VZTH01013612.1:76768-120554 GCA_013397815.1 Aleadryas rufinucha
CTAGGTTTTTTTTTTTTTTTTCCTTTTTTTTTTTTTTTCCTTAAGAATGAAATCTGTAAAACAGAAGAGATCAGACTCAGATTTGCAGAATACAGTCACTGCTGCTGTAATTTTTACTTCTTTCCTGCTATAACTAGAGAGGGACCCAAGATGAGGAGCTTTCACTTGAATTATTATTCCTTGCATTTCAGCAGAGGGGGATCCAGCCTCCTGGCACCAGCCTGCTGCAGGCAGAACCCAAGCCATGGAGCACCACCACACACAGGCATCAAAGCAAGGGGCTGGAGGGAAAAGGGAATATCTGTATCAGCTGTCCATGTGCAGATCCAGCA
Source organism: Aleadryas rufinucha (assembly GCA_013397815.1). Taxonomy (NCBI): domain Eukaryota; kingdom Metazoa; phylum Chordata; class Aves; order Passeriformes; genus Aleadryas; species Aleadryas rufinucha. The sequence goes on from VZTH01013612.1 coordinate 77,101, forward strand.
TTTTTAACCCAGGAAGAAACAAAGGGGAAAGAATCTTTAAAATTATTAAACACAACTTCCCACCTCCCACAGAAGGTTGAACTTCAGTGCCTGCTGTGATGCAGAGCAGGTACAGCCCCAGGCCCCTGATCCTGGCTCAGGACTAATCTGAGATAAGGATTAACCCAGAGGAGTAATTAGAGTCCACAGTCCCTCGACTGCTACCAGGGCACAGTCTGAGTGACCAGAGGACTGGATCAATAGCAAAGTCTGCACTTTTTTGAGAAGATACCCAGAGTCAGTCACACATTATCACACACTTGATATAAATAAACACCTTTGGATTTCCATTTCTGAGCTCAAATAGCCCTGACAACCTAAGAAAATGACAAAAAAATGCCAAGTGTGTCTGTTGCTGACAGAGTCATTACCTCAGACCCTAAATAAACTTTCCCAAGAGGTTCCAGCTACTCAAAGGGGACAAGGGCCTGGAGTGACAGGACAAGAGAGAATGGCTTCAAACTGATAAAGGGAGGGTTATATTACATGTTAGGAAGAAATTCTTCCCTGTGAGGGTGGTGAGCCCTGGCACAGGCTGCCCAGAGAAGCTGTGGCTGCCCCATCCCAGAAGTGTTCAAGGACAGGTTGGATGTGGCCTGCAGAAACATGCTCCAGTGGACCCATGGCAGGGAGGTTTGAATGAGATGATTTTTAAGGTCCTGTCCAACCCAGACCATTCTGTGGTTCCATGATTAGGCATGTAAGAAACAATGCTGTGGTCATTACACAAACAGGCAGAGGTTTTAAAAACAAAAAAAATTGTCCCTCTCTACACAAGGTAATATTTGCTAGAGAGGATTAGAAAACCCTGTGGAGACAAAATAAACTGCCCCAAATCCCCCTCCGAGCCCTGACACAGCCCTATCACACGCTGCCAAGGCCTTTCAGCCTGTTTTCTTCAGGATTTGACAAAAGGACAACAGAGATGTGTCCAACAGACCATGTGCTCTGGTAATAAACTAATCAGCCATGAAGCAATCAGGGGATGTTTTGTACAACACAAATGAGGTTGTGCTTTTATTACACAGATAAACAGATTGAAATAGGATCCACCTCAATACTTATTTATAGTTTTGTCATAAAAGTTAGCAATGAATACTGTTCTAAATTACATGGTCTGTCTTCCAGTTTATCAGTGAAGGGCAGGATGCAATTTCTAATTACTCATATATTACATTTATTGCTAATAAAACAGATTTATTCTTTTTTTATTTTCTCAAGGCACTTAGTGAAGGCTTTGATGAATGAGAGCACTGTTTTTAACAAAACTTGTCATTTCACTTCAAAATACACATTCCTTATATCTCAAAAATCTTATTTAAAAAAAACCAACAAACTAAACAAACCAAAAACAAACGGAGGAAAGAGCAATGAGGTTAAGCTGTCGACTCTCCCTATCCTCCACACCATTTAACAAGAAGACAGACAGACTTGGGTCACTTCACCTTTTGGCAGCTCATTTCTTCTACCTGTTCTGTCAGCAATAGTCCTCCCTGCAGCACTCCAGCCTAGGGGAGGACAAGGTTTATTTAAGCACATCACATGTGCCAGTCTGCCTTCCTATTCATCACACTCTGGCATGAAGTCTCCTGATAGTTTTTTGTTCATTTGTCCATAGACTCAAAAAAACCCGTGGAAAGCCTGAAAGGGAGCTTGGGAAAGGTTAATTGGTTTCGTTGACCATCTGTTTGTGCTGTGAATAAATGCTGAGAATAATGTGTAACAAATGGCATCTACAAGGATTAAATAAATCAGTTCTGTGGATTAGAAATAACCTATGGACTGTGTTAATGGAGCAGGAACCTGTGTAACAAAATCAGCCCTACAGGGCTGTGGAGATTTTGACCTTTATGGAAGGGAGAAATGTGGATTCCCAGGAAGCCTGAGGTGAAATTTGAAAATATAACTATTTGATGGCCCAGTAAAACTTGAGCAAACATCTGGAGGAGAACACATGGAGGGCAGTGATTAATCCCACCTGATTCCAAAAAGTAGCAACAAGTCTGCAATCTCTTCTGGTTTTTTATTTTCTCTTTGTCCCACTCCATATTGAAGCAGTAATTTTAGGAACTTCTGTACTGACAAAGTTAACATTTTTAGGTTTTAATGCTCTTTCCCATGCTTTTCTCCTCCTTTCCTTTTAGTTCTAGAAGAGTTCAATGGACCTCACTGGATGTGGCTCCATCCCACTGCAGACCATGATCCTTGGGAGCCAGGATCACCCAGGTGCTTCTTGAAACAAACATCATGGGTTATCAAATCAGAGTTATTTGAATTACTGAACAACAGAAACTTTTCAGAAGTGTCTAAATAACTCAAACAGGTACATGCCTCCTTTCAAACGCAACAAAACATTTAGGAACAATCATGAAGCCCTTTGATGAATTGTGGTTGTCTTTATCTGTAGATACAAAACTAAACAATCTATAATGTAGCTAAACCTCCTATCTTAAAGCCACTGAAAATTATGTAGCTCAGTTTCAGAAAAGAGGAATACTTCATACACAGATCAAGTTGCAAATGAACTTTTCAGCATTCTCCAAATGGTGGAGAACAAGGATGTCTCTGATTGAAAGGCCATTTTTAACCATCTCTGAGATGCCTTACCTGTTTAAGCCAATTTTGCACCAACAATGCATTATGTTGTCTGTATAGAACCACTGGAAAGTGTCCCAAACCAGGACAGCCACAGAAAAATCAGCAACAGAAATTATTGTAACTTTTCCCCCTAAAATTCCCAGGCTGCTGGAGGCAGAAATAAGTCCATGCTGCTTTGGGCATAGACCTTCTTGCCATGAGCAGCATCAACCCTTCCATCCTTAGAGCATCCTGCAGGTGTTATTTTAACAATACCACAAAACCATGCTTTGATTCTTGTTTAATTAGCAGAATAGGGACATGCACCAGCAGCCCTTTAGACCTGCAGGCATGAGAACTGCTCAAGAATAGATCCCTTAAAGGAAACCCTCTGCAGCAAGAAGATCAGTTTAAATTTTGCCTCTAAAGCCTACTGAAGCCAAGACAAATTTCACACCAACATGAGTGGAAAGAAGGTCCAGACTCCAGTAGCTGTGCTCCAGGTTAGCCTTCTTCTGCACTAGTGAGTGCCACAAAAATCTCTTAGTAATAGAAGTATTAAAAATCCCTTCCATTCTAACTACACAATGATGCATAGACAGCTGAAATCAGCCCCACTGCACATGACACAAACATAACAAGAAGAAAATTAAGTGAAGTGGAATCTTTCTTCAGAGAACAGCTCCTCTTTCCTCTTAAGCTTCCTTGGGATTTACAGTTGGTATGAATGGCTGCAGCCTGAGCGTTAAAATTTATTCACATAGGAGGAATCTTATAAATTTAAGAGGAGAAAATAATTCAAATATATTAGAATAATCTCAAAGAAAACCAACAAGCAAAATTCCTATGGGGAAAAAGGAGAAATTTTATACCAGCAGGATTCATATTAGAGAGCTTTCAAGCCTATTATTTTAGATGAATTCCCATTGCTAATGCAGATAGAGAAAAAAAGCTCAGCAGAGATGGATGTTCTGCCAGAGCCACAGATGAGTTACAAGAGGTCTTAAAATATGCCCTTTTTCCTTGGAAGAGACTGTCTGTTCCTGCACCTCAAACCTCTCTGAGACAGCTCTGGGGTGGGGAGCTGGAGTCGTGACTGCTCCCCTCTGAATTTCATTTTCAAAATCATAAATATCATTCGAAATGAATAATATTTTTTATATAAATTAGGTAGAATGAGCTGTAAAAATATAAGTTCATCAGAAGACTTAGGCAAGATCAAGCACAGGGGGAACTCAGTGTAATATCTTGCTCAAAAACCACCCATGGTAGTGTAGGAGAAATTGTAGGGCCTGAGGGTCCTTGAGACAGAAAAGGTGATCTGTAACAGGGAGGAATGGGCCATCTATTTCAAATAAAAGAAATGCTGAATTTTAGACTTTTCCCAATATTTTTATGGGATTAAGAAAAAAAAAATCTAATCTGGATAATGTCTTAACAAAGTGCTTTGATTATGCCTTCAGAATGCATGTGTAGATAGCAAGAGTAAAAACCAAAAAAAATGTTCTGTAGATAGTAGTCCAGAATGGGCCAAACTTGGTATGATGTGATTGTACAAGTTTTGGTAGGGCTACAAGGCACTGTGGGGTGGGTTTCCTCACCAGGAAGGGGAGAAGAGCATTTGAAACGCAAGATCCACACAGGAACCAGGTGAGACAGCCTGGTACATTGTCAGAGCCTTGATTCAGTTCAGCAGGTTTAGTTTAAAAAAAAAGTGTTTTGCTCGACATTTGCATGGAAAATTCCCAACCACTCCTTGAAAACACTAACATGAAAAGATGAATTTAATAAAAGCAGTTTACAAGTTCAAGTGACAAGCTTAGATCTCCCATACAACTGTATCGAGAAGCATTAGCTAGATGTGTCCAAATACACAGTGAACATGTTCTGAAAACAATGATTGGTGATTAATGACCAGTTTTTTAGAGGTGACAGCAGCTGATGTGGTGTCTCTCATTCATGCACTGCTCAAAACAGAAGTCCACTGTAAACATGAGGGAAAATAACTGCACATTGCCTGGTTTCATGATTTTGCCTTTGAGAGCACTCCACTTGCAGGGCATCTCTCCAGCTTTACAGGACCCACCAGGGACCAACAGCCCATGGGAAATATTTAATCTAGCAGCCTTCTTCCATCATTTTTCCTACGGAATTGCCTACCCAGAGCCCAAGGGCAGCCCTTCTGACAAGCAGCCCCTATGGGCTCAAGTGCACACCACTGACAGCTGAGAACCCTTATTTCCCACAAGCACACAATGAACCTCCCCCTTGTTTCTGGGGGCTCATGATTAAGCAAACCCCCACGTCACCAGCTCCAGAGTAACCTTGTATGAGCACACAACCTTCAGCAAACCCAAAGATCAGTCACATCCTGCTCGTGCACAGAAACCTACACTCCAATGTGTCAGAAAGTTGAGATTTACTTATTCCTTGTGCCAGAATTATTGATCCCGGGAGTAGCTGTAACCTTTGGAAACAATATTTCTCAATAGCGCTCAGAAAAGAGAGTGAGTAGGATCTCAAAGGACCAAAAGCCTGAGAAATCCAGTGTGAATGTAGAGTCTATTTTTAAGTGTCTATAGAAATGCATTAACTTTAAAACTAACGACATCATTTTTTCCTGGCCTTCTCAATGAATCAATGGAAGCTTTGTCTCTGGAAGCAGAGCTTGTCCCTGACTTCTGGTGTTTCAAGAGGCCCTTGAACCACCTACCTGAAGACCAGTTGTCCATTTTTAAAAACACACTATAAGAATAGCAGATATATTTTAAACCCAGGAAGTTAAATTACACAATTCCATGATGTATGCTGGGAAAACCTCTAGTTGTGCAGGACGCTCCACTGAGCCTGCTAAAAACAGTCAGTGCCGATCCACTTTCAAGCTGCAAAAAGAAGATGAAAAAACCCACATAACCAAAAGCAATGTGATTTTTCTTAGGAGTGAGTTGAAAGAAAATAAATTCTGATAGAAAACACTGCAGCTTAGATCTCTTTAAAATGATTCCCAGGGACTTATTATTTATTTATGTTAAGAATAGAAGAACTTAGAAGAAATACTGTGTTTGAATCAATAAGCTGTAACTTCCAAACCAAGATCGTGTCTGATTATTACATTTCAGGTAAACTGTTGGTGTGAATTATGAGAGGGGTCTAATCTATTGCATTTATCTGGAGAACTTAATCGTTGCATGTTAACTGAGCTAATGTTGATGGGACCTCTCAAAGCAGCACATCTGCCTCCATTCTGCACTTCAGTTAACTCATTAACAGCCATCCCATCAACTGCTCTCTCCCTGCTTCTGGTGTTGCAGAATAATCCTTGCCAGAACCCCTAAATTAATCAGGGGCCTATTAATGTAAAGATAAACTGCCAGCCTTAATATTTACACCAGATAATACAGCAAAACCTCCAAAGATCCCCATTTTTACAGATTTCCTGTCTGACTTAATCTTATTTGTGCACTATCTTAAACCTCTCTGCCCTCATTGCATTGGGTTTGCTGATATTTAAGGATGTGATGCAAGAAGCCTCAAGGCACATGGCCAACTCTTTAAAACCTATTTTTGACCTGGCATGTTTAATCATCACCACATTTGTATTTATCCTAACCAGAATCAGTAACATTACCTGCCACAAACTCACTGTCAATCACCTACTCCACCTATTTACCTACTTCTACAACCTCCTTGGCACACTCAGATTACCCTGAGCTATGGATATGGGTTAATATCACCCAACCTCATCCTCCACTGATGATACAAAGCTGGGATAACTACATCCATGCAGGAATAGACCAAATTTCCCTATTCCCCTCTATGCTGATGAAAGTCAAAGGTCTTCTTTCCATTTATGCTTTTTAATTATTCTTTTTCCCCATCCTTTATCCTTTGGAAACGTGGCCATTCAACCAGAAAATTGCATAGAAATTATCCACAAGGTTTGAATTAACAAACTGATGTTCATGGGGTTCAAATATGGGGTCCCAGTGTCAGATATTACAGCAAAAGGAAAAAAACCTGCTTCTGGAGCATAAAGATTGCCAGCCCAGCCCTTCACAGGAAGTTATTCCAAAAGTTCTCTTAAAAAATTAATTTTTTCCCTCTTTGTAATTACACAGCTCCTCTGCATTTCACCTACAATTTATCAAAGTTAAATAAAGATGTGTTTTGCATCTGGTGCCTATACACAGAACTATCTCCCTGTCACTATCACATAATCTGAGTTATTTCAAAACCCAGTTTGTACCACTAAGCCATCCCCTGTTGGTTCTACACACCTAAACCCAGCCTTTCTTCCCTGCCAAACCCTAACAAAATAAGTTTAGAGCACAAATGGAGCTTACCAGGTTCCTCATATTCATGAACTGAGGAATGTCTGACAGACTCCAGCACTCAAATCCACCAGGTAAAATCTCCTTTTTAAAAACTCTGAAGGACAATATCTTTTTGAAACCCCTTTCACAGAAACTCCTGGGTTTTAGCCTGTTTGTATGGTAGCCTTTGGAGCAGACAATGCATGAGCAGGCTAACATTTATTTAACAAAAGAAAACCTGATTCAGTCAGAATACCTGTCCACTTTGAATCCTCGCTGTTACAGATGTGAACTGCAATCTTGCCACCTGTGTATGGCATCAGGTTCATCATTTTTCTTTAGAATCCACTTTTTAAAATTAAAATTTAAAATTAAATGTAAATCTCACCCCCTTTAATTCCTCTAAGCCCAGGGAACAGCATTTGGGGTGGTAGCATTGGCTGTGAGCCCACAGCAGTACTCTCTGTTCAGTTTCTTCATTTCCTTGTCATAATTTTTCTTTACTCCTTTGCATTAGATGAACTCTGTTTGTACCTCACCTTGTTCCCCAACACGATGTTCCTTTGGTCAGATGCTACAAACCATCTGCCTTTGGAAACCTGTGAAAAACCACTTCTCAAGAGTTTTTCAAATTTTTAAAAGACTCTTAAGATCAAATGCAAGTTTAATCCCCCAGAAACACTCCCTAAGTGGTGCCAAACCTCAGAGAGGAGAAGCTGCAAAACCCATTTAAATTTTTATCAAATCCAGACATAACAAGGGCTGAAAGAGCCCAGGAGAAGCCAGAGCAGGTTTGTACCCACAGAGACTCTGCCACTCTGTGACACCAAAATGCAGAACCCAAATGTAAGTTTGTCAAAGAAAAGCTTTTTTTCTGGATAAGAGCACAGGGCCCAGGAGAGGAGAACGAGAATGACACTGCAGGGAGCTGAGCAGGTCCAAATCTCGAGTTATGCAGTCTGGGGATAACACTGGACCCCTATTCTTTAAACATGAGGTGCTCACAGGGAGGTTAAAACCAGCTACTTCTGATTTTGAGATTTCCTTAAAATTTCTATCCAAAGGTCCAGGCTACACTGTGCCTCCTGAAAAGGTCTTTCAGGAGTGGCATTCACAGGATTGAATCAAGTCGTCTTTTGGTCACAGTATTTACTTTGGAATCTCAGGTTTAAGATATTTCTTTTAATGAAACTTCAATCTGTGTAAAACAAAGATTTAAATATTCTGCCTACTGATCCCATTGTGCAACAAAAAACACATTTATCTTGCACAATGAAGTGTATTTTTTGTAAAAATCCAAACTAATTCTATCTCCCACTGAGAAGACATTTCACATATTCCTTCCACATATGTCAAAAAATGTGAAAGGATGGGGATATTTTTTATCCAGTGTATTATTAAACATAATAGTCAGCCACCTCTAGAACCCATCATTGATTGAGATAAATGAAGCTATTTAAAAAAAAAAAAGCCTAATGAAGTCTCTTTGGTGCTTCTGAAACTCAGCAGTAAAGATAAATGAGAAACAATTTCTTGATATCCATTATTTTAAATTACAGATATCAGCCCTGCTGCTGTTCTCAAGGTTTATTGAATTTTCATAGAATATCATCCACTTCTACATTCCACACATGTAATTGAAACCAGACCGATGCGTTCTTCTCCAGTGTCAAGTTCCAGATGCAGAGGAGATCTCCCCTGCCACACCTGGACCACCTGGGAGGTCCATGATGTCCCTAGCTATGGGACTCTCCAGCAGAATGCCAGGCAGGAGAGCCTCACCTCTGCTCTCCCTGCTTATTTGCCAGGGCAAGGACCTGGCAATTCTCACTGCAGATTTAGCTTTCACCAGAGAATTAGTTTCTCTTTAGCACAGTGTTGGTTTCAGTAAACAATATTTCTAATGTTTTTGGATTATTGTGGTGGAGGAGAAGTCAAAATTAAAGAAAAAAAATTTACAAGTCGTCATCTTGAAATTATGCTACCGGCTTATAATTCAGATTGTTTTTCTTTTGCTTCCTCTGCAGTTTACCTGGTGCTCTTCCTGCTCTCCTCAAAAGACTAAAAATACAAACAAAGCACAGGCTGGTCTCCTCAAACCTGGGCTCTACACATCAAACTAAAACCCTCTTTCCAGCTGGGCAAGCTCTGCCCACAGAGGAGCACTTTGAGCCCAGTGTTCACCTTGAGCATGTCCCTGTGATGGGCTCCCTGCTTGCTACCCCCTCAAGACAGGCACTGCCACCCCACACCCCCTGCCACTGCCCAGAGTTTCCACTCATGTACAGGAGCAAAAATAAAGTGTATCCTTCACAACAGAGATCCTAATTCAGTGCAGGCATAACCCAGAGTCATTCCAGGTCCCCTTTCCTTTGGAATCACTGAGGACTGTGTTGAGGAGCCAGCAAGCTGCATGCAGGATGGGGGGCTCTGCCTTGACCCTGCAGAGGTCTGGTTTGGGGACAATGCAATGAAATCCTTACCTGGTGACTTCCCTGCTTCTCCCCTGGAAGGACAACTCACAGCCTTTCCTGCTGCAGCCCTCAGACTAAAAGCATCCTTGCTTTCCCTCCTCTGTATTGTAGACACGGAGCAACACTTGCAAATATCTCAGCAACTGGGAGAAATTTAATGACACAGCAGGAGGATGCTGCTGGATTTGTCTCTTACACTTTTAGTATTTACTTTATTATATCGGGATGGGGGTAGCAGAGCTGCTACTGGGTAATTTAAATTTAATCATTTATTTTGACACTTTTAACTAGAATGCCAAAAATACCTGCAACTGAGAAGCAGCACTTTATTCTGCACTGCCATAAATCTACATTACAAAAATACTCCTCTTTAGTCTACTTTGATTTATCTTTGAGTGAGAGCTATCCAGAATTGCATAATGAAACAATACTGCTTACATTTAACATGGCATTTTATCTATAAGCTGGAAAAGGATCTAAACCTCATTATTATAATCTCTAAAAACATTGGATTTTTAACTATACAGCATTTTTTAAGAACTTGAGAAATAAGAACTTCATCAGGGCACAGCTATATTTCGACCATAAGGAATCTTCTGGATCTAAAAAGCTTTTTACATGGTAGAAAATCAAATGTTCTCCTATTAAATGCAACACATTCCTTAATATTGTCCAGAATTTCGCTAGGGATGTCTGAAATCCTCAAAGTGATAGGTGCTATAGTCTTATTCCTTTTTCTTTTTTTAATCCTCACACACAGAGCTATGCATCTGCTTCCTCTTGCATAACCTTCCCAATGCTCATCTCATTTTGAAAGTTAAACCCTGGACAGATGCTTCTTTACTTTCTTAACTCCAAGTGCCGTGCAGAAGGCTGGTGCGCCGCACTACTGACAGCTGTTTCATCTTCTGTCTTTTAATTGCACAGGCTACTTACAGATCTCAAGTGAGATAAAGCAGAGGAGCACCTTCTGGAATACCTGTTACCACAGCTACATGAGCAGCCCACCAAGACCTTAGAAATTTCTGCTGTTTTCAGTGACTCTATTGCATGAGGACCTGGACACCCAGCAGCACTGAGTGCACGCTGCCCCTTCAGCTCTGACTTCTGGTGTTGCATGCAGAGGCAAGACAGAAAAATCTCATACTGAGCACATCCAGCCCACATACCCTCAAGGATTTAAAACAGGTAAGGGTTGTGAGAGCAGCATCTAAATAGAGAGGGTCAGTGAGGGAACAGAATGAAAGGGGCAGTTCACCTTGGGTATTTGCTCAAGGTCTGTGTCTAGAAGGGACCCTGACATGGAATTAGTCACTAATGTACCTTACAGAAAACTAAACCCTTCAGCACAGACCTTCAGCCTCCCTTTTTAGAGGATGACACAGGTCACTCTTCCACTTCTGCCCTGAGATAACACAACTTGCTGTGGGGGTTGTGCTGAGACATGGTGCATCATACTCTGCTTCTCCCTACATCCACCCCTTGGGAAGGCCTCACACAGCCCCCAACCTCACAGCAACAGCTCTTCAAAGCTGATCCCTTTAGACCAGACTGCTCTCTAGCAGCTTCATTCCCAAGGACCTGAAGTGATCTTGAAAAGTGTTTACATACACCAGGTAATCCTCTGAGTGCTTCACAAACACCACCTGACAAACCCCAATTCCATTACATGCAATCTGAAAGGCTGCTCCCATAAAAATTGTGAGAGTACATATCCATAGTATGGATATCCATAGCTGCTTTCATATCCAATTGTGATAGTATTTTCCATATTACAAAATTTTACATAAGGAAGAAGCAGGGTTTGTATTAATTTGGCGGTTCTGTTGCCACAGAAGAAAGCTAAATTGTCTGTGTTTCAGGGAATATCTTGATAATAAGTGTTGGTGAACTGGTTAATGCATTGAGGCAAAGCAGCAAATGAGAGTTTGTAACCTCCTGCCTGATCAGAAGCTGTTAAAGATGCATCTGCTGGAGATGCACAAGGGGGGAAACACTGAACCAGAGCAACATTTAAGCAGCAGAGCTCTCACCCCACCACAGGAAATTCTTGTGCTTTCAGTACTGGAGGGACCCATTGACTTTGCTCTGCAGGTTGCCTGTACTTACAAGCACTTTATCAAGAGACTTGCTTTATTCTCTCCCCTGCTTTTTAGGTTTTGGCTATTAAAGAGCCGTGTGATTTTTCCTAGTCCAGAGATGCAATTGGGAAAAATCAGCCCCGAAAAGTGTTGGTAAACCTGCAGCACACAGCCCACCACACCAGGAAAGTCATAGGCACAGACCAGAGAGCCTGGGAGGCTTCTTCTAACTCACAGGAGTCTTGGGGAGCCCACCCCTCAAACCACTTGGGATCAGAGACACTGCAGGTTTCATGCCCTCTCCCTTGCCATCCCAGGGTTATTCCCATCTTCCAATAGAAACATCCCAATGTAAGATGAAAACACCATTAATGCACACTGGAGAAGGACAAGAGAATGTTGTGGTTTTGACTGCAGTTGGCAAGTTTGACATCCCCAGGCCTCTGCAGAGCATGAGTTGGTGTGGTCCACTTGGCTGGACACCTGAGCTCAGCACCCCCTGGGCATCGCGGGGGGCACCCAATGTGCCACTGAGACATCCAACATCTATCAAAAGCTTCCTGTCAGCTTCTGTGGATTTTAATCAAGCATACCTGGCAGTATAAGATAATACAAAAAACTAACTCCAACAGTCTTGAGATTTTATTAGATTTAAAAATAAAATAAAACAAGATAAAGCTGTATTTTAAATAATAACAGAAAAAGGAAACAATGAATTAACAAATAATATTAAATACTGCTATCAGATGATGAAAGTTAATCCATGTTACAGTGTCTCCAGAATCCCAGCTGTTGAAACCATGTCATAAATAGAAATTAGCATAAATAAATCCAAACCCAGCAATCGAATGCTGAATTTCCTTCCTGAACTATTTAGAACTAAGTAATTAGAAGAGAAATACAACTTAAAGCAGGAGATGGAGAAGGATCTTGAAATATCTGTCCCCATTAGAAGATTTTGTATTTTCATCACAGAAACAAAATATATCAAGGCCATGTCCTTAGCTGGTATAATGTGATGCTGCTTCATTGGTTTCAATAAAGTACAGCAGCTTAAAGACTCTGGACCCCCTGGCATAATCCTTTCATTTAATCTCAGTAAATCAAACTTCACTGATTTCTGTGGAGTCACGGGTCTACCTTTGGGTAAGATAGAGGAAAGCCAAGAATCCTTTTTTAGAGGGATTATCACTGCCTTGTATTTCATAATGAATTATCCCTGGGATGTAGACTTTACCATGATCTACAGAGAACAAGAAATTCTTCCCGTTCTCCAATTCTTCCTTTTCCAGATGCAGGTTGCTCCTACAGCCACGTCTCTGACCTTGGCACCCAGAAAATGCTTTATTTGCTTTCCATGGAGCTCCATCTCCCCTACCAGTTCCTTCCCCAGACCACAGCCTCATGAAGGAGTCAAATTTCGCCTTTTTTTTTCCGGATCTGTGTTTCCCTAGATCCTTACCCATGATATATCACTGCTAATCCAGCTGCTGCCTGCCTCCTCCTATGGCTCTTCTGAGAAGTTATTACCCTTCTCATTCATCACCAAGTCGAGTTAATTCAGGCAATCTCCCTGATCCATGGCCTTGCACACTCAGTTGCAATATTTCATGGGATATGATATTTTGCTATAATAATAGTTTCACCCTTTGAAGACTCAAATAAAGGACACCAAGACATTTTCAGTAATTAGTGCAACAGTGAGATTCAACATCCCTTCTTGGTGGCTGGGAAGAGGAGAGCTGCTCCAGCAACACCGTCTTCGACACATGGTGATTGAAGGGGCACATGGAGGGAAACAAATCAGAATTTCTATCTGAGTTGTCTTTTTTCAGGTGTTTTGAACTCGAACTATAAACATGTTGACTCTTTCATTTTCCAGAAAAATTGCAGGTGATGAAGACAGAGCTGGGAAGACTCTGGGAAGAGGAATCTAATCCAACTTTCTGTGCTGGCTGGGGAAGGTCAACTCACTCCATACCACCTTTGATTTCTCTATGGGTAGGGTGGGAAGGGAAGAGGAAAACCTGCTTTTTTCCTACTGAAGGAAAAAAAGCAGAACTCAAGCACTTTTGTTGCTCAAATCTTTTTAAAGGAACCAAAAAGTTCTATTTTTTTCAGAAGATGTGCTCTAACATTTGGATTAAAATGCATTTAGGAGGAAAAATACCTAATATTCAACTGCATTTTAAAGAAGTTAATGGAAGGAAGAGTAGGGCCTGGAAAAAAAAGTCTCCGAATCTCGAGTCTCCAAATTTACAGTGATGCAAAACTTTGCACTGCCAACAGTAACACAGAACACCAAATGTTTAAGTCTTATGGAAATTTCAACACACTACAAAACTACATTTGGAAAAAAAGCCACACAGAGATGTTTTCAAGAACAGGTAGATGGCTTGAGAGTAACTGAGTAACTGTCTTCTGATAAGCATGTACTCAATGGAATTTTAAAAAAATATCATAATACAGCAAAAGTCAAGAAACGCCTGAGTTTCTGAAAGCTGTACAATCCCAATGAGCAGCCACTGACGGGAGGCCTTCAGGAAACACTGATCTTCATTCTGATCTAACATCTTTGAGTTTAAACACACATTGGAAACTGTAGGGAATGAAGCTGTGCAGTCATTCTGAAAATTATTCATGTGGGAATTAGAAGGAGAGGTCGTATTTGGGCAAAAACTCAATTAACCACGGTAACAGATAAGATGAGAATAATTGGGAAGAACCAGAGATTAATTATACGGCCATTTATCCAGTTTCCTGCCCTCTGCCCACTCCCAGCATATACTGCTTCCTCAAATATCATCCGTTTGCTCAGCAGGGCTGGAGGAAGAGAGAGAGGCCAATGAAAACAGATTTATATCTAAGCCAGCAAATAAACCAGACTCTGGCATGCACTGGAACTGCAAGAACTTGCCCCAGCTTGACTGTTCACAGACTCTGGCTGTGTTACAAGAGTGATGCTGATGGAGGCACTGCAGGAAATCACCTCCCAGATCCCCGCGCCAAGCATTACTTTGGTAAATTACAAAAGGACACAGTGGCTAATAGGATCAGGACCTGGAGTGCAATAGAAGAAGAGAAAGGACAAATGAGTGATGTCTAATATAAAGTGCAGTTTTGTTTGCTCTTCCCCACCTGAAGGCAGTAGCTGCTTCACGATATTGCCTGCATTTATAAGGTCACAGGGTTCTCTCCTAACACGGTTACAGGACTGCAATCGCCATTAATTTCAATAGAAGTTTCAAACATGCAGCACCAGCAAAATAAGGTCTTAAAATTCCACCTGTCCTGTAAGATATTTGTTGTTCTGGAGGGCGAAATCTACTGCATCAAGCAGTTATTTTTAAAAGCCAAGACAGGAAAAAGAGATTCTGCTTTACCTAGCAAAGTAGGCAGAACTGCAGACTTCCCTATAGCACTTTATGTGGGTTTAGAGAAAGTATTACACCTCTGATTTCTGTTGACATGAACTCACCTGACCTAAAAGTCACTTTTTTTTTAGACTACATTTTCCATCACTCCCTATGGACAACTGTTCAGAACAGCTTCATTCCCAGTGTCATTGTCCAGGGATAGACTCTGCCTGTCACATCCTGGTGATGCCAAACTATCCAGTTATAAAGATGGAGGATTAAGTGGTCTATGACTCTTGCATAACGTCCTGTTTAACTGAAAACCATGTCATCAGGAGGAATTAACAAAACAGCTTTTGCCCTAATAACAAGTAGTACCTCTGATCACTTGGAATCTTCAGGCCCATGGCCAGATACCCTCTCCCTTCACTTGCAGAACAAAATACAAATAAATGTTTTATGCTTATAACTTCTGCACCAAATAAGTAGTTAAGTACTTAACTGGACCAGAAAACAAGGTCCAAAGGAAAGCTAGGTCATGGTGCACTAGCTCCTAATTATGTTATTTGGACCTATTAATGTATTTTACAACTTTTAGTTTCTGTCTCAGAGAAAATGTCTTTGTTACTGTAAATCATTCAATCTGTTACCTTCCGTCCACACTAACACTACTTTGCTTTTTTTTAGGCAGTTTGCATAAAACCTCAAAATATCAAGCATTTGCTTGAGATACATTGACTGATGAAACAGTTGCCCTAGATTTATTCCATTTCCCTGGGGTGCTCACATGTTTTCTGTGTGCTCTTTCAACACCTGGCCACAAGAAATTAAAAATGTCTTTGTGGTTTAAGTCTAGAAAAGCAGTTAAACCAAACCAAGTGTCCGATGCTTTATTGTAATGAACCATTTCTTTCCTTGAAGCACTCATATGTGTTCCTGGCAGCAGAAGGGAGAAGGAGAGGGGAGCTGGGGTTTTGTCACAGATTTCAGTGATACCCTGTGGGTGACAGGGTGCCTGCTTTCCAGTCACCCAACCTCAAAATGATCCAGCAGCGCAACTCGGAGAACAGAGCCCAGCACCAACAGCTCCATCATGCACGGAGAGATGTGAACGCCATCCTCATTTTCCTGCTCTGAAGCACCACAAAAGCACCATAAACCCTCAGAAGATATATAGGGGGACACTGGATGGAGCAAAGATGCTGACAAAAGGTGCTGGAAAAAAACAAAAAAAAAACAAAAAAAAACCAACACAACAGCAAAAAGCTTTTTGTCCTGTTGAGGAAGGTCTGTGGACCACCTTACTCCAACATCTCACATGCTCGGGAAGCTTTTAGAGCCAGTCATGGGCACGTATGATCTCATGATGCGGCAGCATGAGACAAAGATGAAATAAATGAAGTAGATTAAAGGCATCTATCAGTAATAAAAAAGTGAACTAGGCCATAACTACCTACAAATACCAAGATACTGCTGGCAGTGCTGAAACTGGAGCTGCTGTCAAAAGTGACACCCAGGAAGATTTGGAGACCTCCAGAGGCAAGAAAGGTGGCCACCACATGCTGTCAGCACAGGCTCAACCCAAAACAGCTGCAGCATTTAATCTCCAAGTATAGCTCCTACTGGCAATACTCTGATGTTAGATGTTGGGGTAACATTCAGAATCACCACTCAACAAGCATTTTGTCCTAGAAAACTCACTTTCTCTTCCTGTTTTCTTTCTTTTCCCCACAAAATAGCATTGCGGTGGAAACCACAGCTAACTTAGCAACAAGATATACAACAGCACATTTAATTGGTGGCAAAAGAAGAGAAATGAGTTTATTTCCTGCCACATCTCCAAATGGGCTCTCGCTCAGACACTGCATTGAGCAATAACAGTAAATGGAATAAACCACCTCTGTGGCAGGTTAACTTTATCCATATTAAGAGTTTCATCTACCCTACTGCAGCTTTATTGGTACAATGTCTAGGTACAACCCAAGCCCTTCTACACACCACACTGCTGTCACAGTTGCTGGACAACTGTGTGTAACAAATCTTGCTTTAATCTATAAGCCCAGGCATTAAATCCAATGATGTTGAGGCTGCACAAACCTTGGCACATATTGCAGGGGTTTGGAACTTGGTGATCTTTAAGGTCCCTTCCAACCCAAACCATTCTATGATTTCACAATTCTCTTCTATTAAATGAGCACAACTGCACTGGGGAGTGCAGGGAGGACTCACGGTACCAACTCCTGGCTCCCACAGCTGCAGCATCCTTGGGGATATCCAGCTTAAGGCAATCTCATGCTCAATGAGGAATCACACTTACTCAGCAGTGGCAGTAGATAAACCAACCAACACATCCCCAAATCAATGGATTTACTACTGCCAATTGTGACTAACATAGCTGAATTAATCTGGGATACTGTATTTGGGAAGTGGATGGGAAATCTCTATGAAGAAGGTCATTACAAAGAGCACCTGCACTGCCCTTTGTTCCCAGCTTGCTCCCCACAAGTCAACAGCCATCAATGCTGAAGTTTAAAACAGAACCAGCTGGAAGAGGGATGATGCAGTGCACTGGGAAATCCCAACCCAGCCAAAGCAAACCCCAGGCGAAGGCTTTGTTATTGCCAGTGGGGCATTACCAAGGCTGTCAAAGACAATGAAAACACAAAATTCAAACAGACTGCCTGTTTCCCCACAGACATGAAAATCACTCCAGTTCCATTATTAATGCACTTGGGCTCATTTGTCAAGAATTTCAGAAAAATGAGTTCAAAACCAAGAAAACCTCCAGCATTTTTATGATAATGCTGGTAAAAGTCTGTGGGATGGAAGATTAGGCTGCACACTGTGCTTCTTTCCCAGAAAATCCCTCCCCACCATTTTAGACTATTTTAAATCAAAATGAGGAGAAAAATGAGCTGTTTAAAGCATCAGTAAACAAAGGCCTCTTACTAGTAGGCCTTTATGCACAATTTATGCTGATTTCATATTTTGTTTCATATGAAAATCTAGTGCCTTTAGCCCTCCAACTCTGCCACTGCTGCTTTTTACACTTTTACCCATTCAGACAATCATTTATTTTCCATTTCCTTTTTCGTTTTCAATTTGAGAAGAATGTATTCTTTTATCAGTTATTTATTTAGGATTTCAGTAAATTGATTTTTCCCTTCTATGTGCACTGCTCAGCTAAAACATTCAAATAGATGAATCCCATTCTGCTCATTTGTTTGATTTTCTCTCCCCACTCATTTGAGTTTCCAAATTCTCTTTCTGCACCTGGCAGCTCTCCTGCACCTCCCCATGTACCAGGATGTGCCCCATGCCACATGACACCAAGCCAATCTTTTAGGTGCCATTCTAATTGCAGCAAGTTGCAGCAACCAGGAATGCAGATGAACTTGCCCCTGAACACAACAGTCCCAACATAATGATTCTCCCAGCCCAGAGAACTCAAACTGGGTGCCCAGAGAACTCAAAACAGCTCCACAGAGCTCATGTCCTCAGCAGCTTGCCCAGTCCAGGTCACCCACCTCAATCCAAACCTGCCTCAAAAGCTGAAAGGTCAAAAAGCTGTGAGGTCAGAAATCTGAGAGGTAATATTCTCCCTGAGCCCCACAAAATCTGCTCTTTATCTGCTTGTGGGAAAACAGCAAACTGCTATTTTTCAGACTTTTCCTCCACCCATTACGGATGCAAGCACATATGTGCTCATCTCTCTACTTTTGTCTCCTGGAGCCTGGCACGTACCCAAGGGACCCTGAGGAGAGACTCACGCGGCATGCTGAAGGGGAGGAAATAAGTGCATCAAGGAAACAGTGTAATAAATCCACATCTGTCAGGGAAAGGGTGCCCACAGCAACAATCCACACAGCAGCAGACTGTTTCCATCAGTTTTACAAAACTTGCCCCAAAGTGATAGAAAATGAGATGGAGATGGGCAAATTACAAAGCAAAAACTGGAATGCAAATGTCCTGACATTGTTCTTCACTCCAATTCTCCTACAGATTTTCCCCACAGCCTCAAGAGAACTTAAAGAAAGGGCTGTTGCTTTCTTTTCCTTTTATCAGCAACTACACTGGTTCAAGTAGAGAAGTCTCCATAACTCACAGTCTTGCTGAAGGCACCAGAGACACAATGGAAGCTGACAGGAGCCCAAACCAGAAGGCTTTTTGATCTATTTCGTCAACACCAGGTTGAAAAGCAAAACCAAACTCACACTCTGCACCTGCAGAGGGGCCCTTCACAAGGCCCATCCCTGCACCACGACTCAGGGTTCACATCAATGCCAATCCCTTGGTGGAAACATCCCGTTCTCCTCAGCTCCCAGGAAACCAACAGCATGTGATGCACTTGGCAAAGCCATGAAGTCACTGTAAAAATCCCCTTTGTAATTTTCCCCACTGAAGAGCTTAAGTCTCCTCGTCCTGTTTTAATGGAGTAATTTATCACCCGATTCCTTTTAAAAGTAACTAATATAGATAGATTAGATAGTAGACGTGATACATAAAGAATAATAGTCCATTATTAATAATAAGTTTCCAATATATTATAATTTTGTGTGATTGATTAGAAACTCTGTTGTTTTACTCTAACATCTTTTTAAAGACTTCTCAATATCAGTTCAAGATTAAAAAGTTAAAGGCAGCTTAATCATCAGTTCTAAATGTAACTTGGAAGAGCATAGGGTTCAGGAGCACTTGAAATTGTTACCTGGCTTCTTGACCATGAAAGAAGGAGCATTTTATTCCAAGTCCCATTTCAGCATCACTCTATCCCAACTGTTTAGTCATTTAAAAAGTCTTTCCCTAAGAACAGACAAAACAATCCTTTTAGGAGTTAAATGAGTAGGACTGATCCAGTTGCTTGTGGAATTACAATTACTGCATTACTCTTTAATGAGCAGCATCTCTCCATTCTCTGTTAACAGAGATTCACTCTTACTGACGGCCAAGAATCTGGTTTATAGATATTTTAAAGCATACATTCAATCAGGATATAAGTGGAATTCCCCCAGTACAGAAGCACCTGTGCATCAGTGAACTAGTAATGAAATATGGAAAGATAGATTCATTTGCATCAAAATATAGTCACCTTGTCCCCAACCCAGCCACAATCCTAAGCCACTGTTTTCCAGGGTCTTACAGAAAGTTATTTATTTATCCTACTGCAATAAATAAGTTAACCTCTGTGACATGTCAGCCCAGGTATTCAGCACATGCTTGCACATCTGTGTGAGGAGCCTTGTAGCAATTTATGCTTCCAGACACAAATTTTATGAATAAATTCAGCCCTGTCATTTTTCTAATGACCTTGATTAAACCTGAAGGAAATTGACTCTCTGGCAAAACTAAACATGTATTACAAGAAATACTTTTCAACCTCTATTTTAATTCTGGCACTTTTAAATTTCAGCCTGAAAACCATCTCCAGTCCCTTTCATGAATGATAATTCAGTGGACTAACACTGCAAAAACAGCCCTGCACCTGGACATGATTATGTCTCTGAAAAGGACATTTTCAACCAACTTTGAATAAAAATCACAGAATAGTCAGTTTAAGGACAGAAACCTTGGATAAAGGTTTAATATGATAAGGAGGAGCAGTGTGACTGCAGACACCTCCTTCTCTCACGGATGTGGGACCCTGTTGAGGTGAACTGCACATCTCCTGTGCCGCCGAGAGGCCAAGAAGGGTCACCAACCAAAACACCAACAGGAAAAATCACTCTGTTCTCTCCCCTCCTCTGCAGAGACAAGGAACAGAGCTTCCCAAGTGCCTGGTACCTGCACATGCACACACAGGCTACCCAGGGCAACGGCAGAAAATGAGTTCATGTTTCAAACAATGAAATTAATACACTGGCAATAGAATATGCAATTTCCTTGTTTATTGCCTTTCAAGTCAATGCCATTGCCAGAGGTTGTCATTGCACCAATAGGCAGAAAATTAATTTGACATAATTTCAAAGCAGCACTATTAAGTCCCAGGGACCTCTCAGCTCTGCTGTTGTAACCCAGAAAAGGATGAGCCCTTTCCTTTTCTGCCCTTTCCCGTCCTCTCTTGCAGCAGCACTTTTCCCGGGACACTCAAGAAACAGGGACCAAGTGGACCTGTGGCAAACAGAGGTTTTCAGGCAGGAAAACCCAGAAGTGTGCAAAAAAAAAATTATTTTCATCATGATAATGTGCCAGATCTCTCTTCTGTCAAAGAACAAACAAAAATGTGGTTTGCAGTCAGAATGTCTCTTTTAGTTCCTCTCATTTAAAAGAAAAGCCTATATAATAACCAATTAAGGTTACTCTCAAATCATAGTTTTGGAGCTAGAGAAACCCTTTGTTTTGGAAATGTCAAAATGGGATATATATTATTGTTATGAAACTTTTAGTCTAAATTATATATTAAAAATTTCCATACTTCCCACTTGGGCTTTAAATCATAATTTCATCCAACACTAACTTCTGTCTGGAACAGCAGAGCAGGGATCTATACAACCTGTCTGCACACTTAGATCAGCATCACAGCATCTCTTTCAATATTAACACCCATTTCAATCAGCTCAAAAACGTTCTCATTAGCAACAAAAAATCCAAAGCATCACTCAGCTGCTACGTAAGCTCTGTGTCCTCCTTCAGGGCCCATCCTGGGCACCCACCAGCAGCTGTTAGAGGATGGGCACAGCTGGACAAGAGAGCTGTGTCTGAAATCAATGGTCAGACAAAGAAGAGACCTCTCTTTTCTGATAAGGGCACAGATTACATTTCCACCATTATCATCAACAAGGAGAAGCAAAAAGGAGCATTTGGACAACAAATGCCTGCTGAGGAGCAGGAGGGGCTTAACCAATAGCCAAGCACAAAATTACCTCAGCAGATTTCAGCTCATTTCCATAGAAAATGCAGATTCTGCAAAAGCTAAATAAATATAAAAAGCAAGTTTCTCCTTGCCAGCCTCGTGGGGAGTGGTCTCCAGACCACCCTGCATGGGCAGCTCTACTCAGCACTGCTCGACTCACAACCCAACATCAAAGCTGCTGTGCTAAAAAAAAAACAAAAGAAAAAAAAAAGGAAAAACAAACAAGAGATGAAAGCTTCATTTGGAAGAAAACATCCTGCAACCTTTCTGGCCCAAATTGAGCAGATTATATCTGGGCTTTATTCTGCTCTCATGCCTGGCAATTCAGGGCAATTTGGCCAAGCCATTAGTCATATGCTAAGCAGGGATTCTGCTCCCACTGTCTTCTCTCAAATTGTCTTGCTACATACCGGCTCAGTCCTGCTTATGTCTTTTCCTTTTTCTAAACCACTGTAGTTTCTGTTCTAACATCATTCCCTCTACATGTGACACAATCCTCTTCAACATTTAATGTTATTTTCCTGTCTCTAATATGGAACAAACAAGTGTTTCACAAACTCAGTGTGATCACTGTTGATAACAAAGATGAGGGAAGTTTTCCAGAAACAACCTGAGAGTGGAAATCTGTCCTCAGGGATGATGAATATCCTGACCTGAGTCTGTTTTCTGTACACAGAGCATTGGCAGCCACCATGAGCAGCAGTGATGCCCATCCTTTGCTTGCTGCAGTTGCAAACGTTTTGTCCTGGGCCTACAGTCAGTCAGACCTCAGGCTTCTCTTCCTTCCTATTTGGATCCTATTCAGGAACAAAAACCTGAATTCATCCATGTTCAAACCACAAAACTCCATCTTGAACCACACTTAAAATGCAAGGCAAAATGTTTCCTGCTGGTGATCACGTTCAATATACATTTGTATCAAACTATTTCTCTTCATTACAAAAACAATAAAACCCCAAACAATGACAGAGGCAAGAGCAGTGGGTTGCAGTTTCTTATTAGAAACTGAGCTTGGCCATAATGCTATTCATATGAAATCTGATATGAAACCACCTGGGTGTCATGATGTTCTTTATGTTACAGTAAATTCAATGCATTAAGGATGCAGAAAAATCTCATTTGGGACTGCAAAGCAGCCAAGAGTCTTTGCAGATTCCCCAGGAGCCAGGAAAACAGCAAATCACAGCAGCTCTCCCAAGTGATGCAGAAGTAAAATAATCCCGTGTACCAGCACCAGCATCTGTTTGCAGCAGCAAAGAGTGCTTTACAAACTTGAATAAATGTAAACCTTACAAATCTCTCCTTATACAGATGGTTTATGGTTACCATTCCTCACAGAGGAGAAGCAAGGTGCTGAACTTGGCAGCATTGCACAGGTGGATGTGGCATCACCCTGTCCCAGCCAGGATCCCGAGCACAGCCAGGGTGTGGGGGTGCAGACCATGCACAGCACCTGCCCCAGCTGCACCAGCACCGTGTACCTCACCTCCCTGCAGGACCAGCAAGGTCCCTGACACAGCCAGCACGGTCAGACCATCTCCTTGCAGAGCAGTGTAAGACCCCAGCAATGACCCACCACGGGACCCTCTCGACTCACCCCAGCACAGCAAGTGCCAGGACATGCAGCCTTTGTTACCAAAGACCTCGATGTGCAGCTTATCAATATTTCATTATCAGTACACAGCTGACCTCTAAATAACTGTCTGCAGTGCCCAGGAGCCCGGACTGCCTCCCTCCTCCCAGCCAGGAACATCTGTCCTTGTCCCCTCACCCATGCCACAGAGCCAGCAGGGTAAGGATCCCCCTGCCCCATTATTTGTGCTGTAGAGATTCTCAACAGCACCACATTCACAATATTGTGTTTGTCATCTTATCAAGAGTTAGGGAGTCCAGGCAAGAGGCTTATGGACAGAACAACAAACCCAGAGCTGGCTGAATGAAATGCCTGCCACAAGAATCCTTAAATCATCTGGCTTTCCTGAGGCTTTATGTGCCAGTCCTCTCCCTTCCTCATTCCACCCACAAGCAGAGAAGCTGTGTCCGCTCCCCTCCCAGCCTCTGCTGTTCCAGCGACCACTGCTATTCAGCCTTTTGCTGCTGGTGGGGAGGGTCCCCCCCAGTCCCCCCCTCCCAGGGAGGAGGAACACCGTTGGAACAGTGCAGGGCTGACACTGAGATGGCTTCAGCTACAAAAAGCATTTCCTTAATACACTGGATTTCTTTGCAAATAGACAGTATCCCCAGGCAGAAGGAGCCTCTGGGAAGGGGTTCACTTGGAAAGAGCCCCAGCACATCCCAGTGTGACAGTCACCCAGCATCCTCCTCCTGTGCAGGCACCAGCCTGCTGAGCCAGGTAGCTGTTAGACCTGCTGCCAGCTTGGCACAAAGCATCTCTAAGGAGATGTCATGAAATCCCTGGATGCTTTATACTTTTGTTTTGGAAAACCAGGACAAGATTTACAACTTTCATACACTCAGCTGACATGGGCCCATCACACCAGTTATGCCCCACCAAGCACAGACACCGTATCAGGAAATTTGTGTGATAATACACAAATCATCAGATGCCACATGACACAGACCACAGTTGGCACAGTGTGGAGGAGAGGGAAAAATACTATCAGTCCAGAAGACTCTTGCTCAAAAGGATATTTCGTCTATTTTCCACTTTTCCCATCTTTGGAGAGTCCTGAAGGAATGGATAAGCCATTCCAAAGGACTCCAATGGTGCTCTGAGGCAGCTGATGACACTGCCAAAGCTGTCCATTAAAATGCTTTGTCTGGGTTTGCCAGATATTCACAGGCAAGGAGAGCTGTCAGAAACATCCAAGCTGAGCACTGCTACCATCATTATCTGCGAGGAGATGGAGAAGAGGGGAAAAGCTTCTTTGGTTTCTTTGAAGCTTATTTATTCCAATGGTAATGTTACCAGAATGGAAAAATTTTTGAGACAGTAAGAGCAGCTCCTGCCTTCTAATTTCACCCCCCACACACCAAGCACTTCTCTGGACTATAAAACGCTATGATTCAGGGGAAGATCTTAAACTCTACATGCCCAGCCTAAGCAAAAAGCAGCCCCTGCCTCAAATTCAACCTAATCTGTGTTTATGTGACATTAACAGCCCAGTGCTCACATTGCTAGCTTGGGACAGACAAACAGCGAACACAGGGCAAATTCCTGTCATTGCATGTTCCCATCAGAGTTTTTGTTCTTCTCATCATAGACTGAAAACCAGACCTAGAAGTTCAAGCTTTAATGGAGTTCTTCTCCTGGAGGATATCTATGCCTGTAAAACTGAAAACATGTGCAATACCTCCATCCTGGACAAACAGAAAAAGTCAAAGATAAATGTGAACAGCCCTCACTGTGTTCTGAAACACAAACCCCAGTATTTTACCTGTTACTTCAATTAATTTCATTTCAAATTTTGTATCATGCTGAAATATTAGTTCAGTTCCACTTATATGTTTAAGGTACTATAATATGTTTTCAAGTAATTGAAATAAAATATTTCATCATATTAAAATTTCAGAAATATAGAAAGGTAATAACATGGTCTTATTGAAATAATAAAGAAGTTGTGAATAATTCACATAGTTTTCTTTAGTATTTTTCTTTAATCACATAATTGTATCTTTTCATTTCAATTTTAGTTGTCTTGAAATGACAAAATTTCCCACCAAAAGAAAGTATCAGGTTCTGACTGGTTCCAGTCCTTGACAGAAAATTCATCTTGGGCTAATTTATAAGACAGAAAAAAAATAGAAAGAGGATCCAAGTGAGCAATTATCTACATCTATGGGGTTTCTTGAGTGCTCAGTGCAGTTTCAAAACATTAATTTGTTCAGCAATTATAGCAGGAGGATGTTGTCACACCCCCACGGCAGGAGGGGACACAAAAAGTATCCCTTTTTGCCAAATGCTTGTCCCTGAAATATTTGCTATAAATTATCCACTGCTTCCACAGTGAGCAATGCCCTTAATAAGTGCAGAAAATCTGTGAGGGTGTGGAAATCAGAGCTGAGGGACAAAACAGAGCCATTCAGAAATTAATTGGACTGTATCAAAACTACCTCAATGGCACAGACATCTTTCCATTGCCTAAAGGGGCTACAAGGGAGCTTGGGGGAGGGACTTTTGCCAAGGGCAGATAGTGACAGAGCAAGAGGGAATGGCTTCACACTGACAGAGGACAGGGTTGGACTAGGTATAAGGAAGAAATTCCTCCCTGTGAGGGCAGTGAGGCCCTGGCACAGGTTGCCCAGAGAAGCTGTGGCTGACCCATCCCTGGGAGTGTCCAAGGCAGGGTTGGATGGGGCTTGGAGCAACCTGGGATAGTAGAAGGTGCCCCTGCCCATGGCAGGAGGTTAGAACTGGATGAGCTCTAAGGTCCCTCTGAATCCAAATCATCATCAGAGTGAGCCCCAGCACTGTCCTGCACGCACTGGCAGCGGACTCAGCATGAACATCCCAGGTCAGAAAGGGAGATGCTGCCCATCCTTTAAACCCAGCCCCACAAACAGACAGGACCAGGCTCCCTGCCCGAGCCCCACAGAGACACCCACTTTCCTGAATGCTCCCCAGCTGCCCAGCACTCCAGCACCCCTGAAACCTGTCACAGTGGGGGTGGTTGATGGTGGAGCACTGTGACCTTCCAAAAGCGTCTCCAGTAGCTGGAAGCCGCTCGGGAGGGCCACTACCCACACACACACCTGAGAGCTTCTTCAGTGGATCGACGGCACAGAGAGGCGGGAAGGGTCTTTGTATGGGGTTCCATGAGGCAGGATTATTGCAGCCACACGCCTGAAGGGGTCCAGGGACAAAGAGAAGAACAGTGAGAGGGTCCAGGTTTATATATGGGACAAGCAGGGGCGCAGAGAGCATCAGGGACCAATGATCTGAGGGCATGGGGGCAGTACACAGGCAGGGCTAGGGTATGGGAGCCAACTGGGAAACCCTGAGGGAGTGGTTAAGGAGCAAGGGCCAGTGGGGGAACAGGGAAAGGAGAACTTTCTAGTAAAGGGACATATAGGGTAACAAGGGGCAGGGAGGCCAACTGAGGAAACAGAACGGGGGTACATTAACATAATGTAACAAAGCATCCTGGGAGATGCCTTTTCTGTCTCCCTAACCTAGGGAGGGTCTTCTTAGGGACTGTCCCTCCAGTGGACGCTTTTAATCTCTTGATCAGTAGGCCCACCGGCCTCCACAAAACAGAGTCCTGATGTTCAACACCTGGACATCACTTGTGGTTTTTGTCTAAAATTGGACAAGGTAAATTGGATAATTTTGTCCTGTGCAGACCAGGAGTTAGACTTGATGGTCCTTTTGGGATCTTTCCAATTCAGGATATTCTATGATTCTACAAATGTTAATTTGCCTCAATATATTAATGCACGTGTTCTGTGAGTCAGCTTGAAGAAATACTACATATTTGTGCTTACATATTCTACTTTGGCATAAAATCCTCCTCTTTTCAGTCACTCAGCCTTGTCCGCCTCGCTAAAACATTATGTAGCTGAAATGCCTTTTGCTCAAGCTTTTGTATTAGACTTAGTGGTCACCTTCTCCCATCAGGTGGTTTTGTTTAGCTTGTGTTAAAGACCCACACTCTGCACTAGGGGAAGAATTTCTGCAGCACGAATCAAAGCAGGAGTCTCTGAAATGTACCTTTCTTAGGAAAAAAAAAAAAAATTAGACTTAGTGATAAAACATAATTCAGACAATTTTTGCTACTTTCATTAACAGGACAAATCCCAGTCCAGCAGTACAAGATATCAAAGGGAAACTCATGGGAACAGTGGCAGAGAATGGAGCTGATGTAAAAAGCTGTTCCAACACAGAGAGGATATAGAGTTCAATATTCCTTCTGTACTCTTCATCCTTCTTCTAAAGCATATCTGTTATCTCACAGCTGTGGGGTTCCCTGCCCCAGGTGCCACTTCCATCAGGATTTGACGAGCCATAGTCCACCTTGCAGAGCCTGGCCATGGAAAGCAGCATTGCACAGTTACTTGCCTTTCTCCCAGAGTTTTGCTGAAAGTCCAGAAAAAATGTAAAGAGGCTATAAAGCTTTATACAAATCACCTGAGGGATTTTACATTTTGTTATCTAGGAATTAGAAATTATCATTAGAAACTATTTTGTCTGGCCCTGTTGCCCACTGCAAATGAGTCAATCCTTTCCAGGAGCAAGTCAATAAAGGTCCAACTCCACCAGGATGGGGGCAAATAAGATCTCATCAGACAGCCACCATCCCTTCATTTCCTGAGGCATTTTAGATTTATCGTTACTACTTTTTTCTTGCCTCTGTCACCAGAGGAGACTCAACCTGAAGCACAGCACATCTCCAGGAGCACACGTGACAGGTTAGCTCAGCAGCAAAACCAACAAGCTGTAAAGCCAATGCAGTAATGACCTCATGCATTACAATGCTCGCCGTGTAATAATGCCAGGTATAGATAACGGACTGCAAAGATCATTAAAGCCAATCAAAAGTATATATTAGCCCATAAAATCTCTTTAATGTCTCCTATATTCTGATACCCTGTGAAAGAGCAACCCCAGTCAGCAGTGGATGCAGGTGCTCAGCAGCAGCATTGGGCTTTCAGAATCCTCACCTTGGAGGTTTCCTTCTACTCTTATGTTATCTCTACAATTATTTGCATCCTAAATCCTCCACAAGGAGAGGTGTAGCTGAAGGACAGGTGTAGCTGATGATTGTGGCCATATTTCTGCTGTAATCTCAAAAAAATATCAGATCCAACACAGCTGCTCTGCCAGCCCCAGTCTCAGCACCCCAGCCCTGTTTTGTGGCTCCACCAGCCCAGCCTGGTAACACCATGGGGACCTCTGCTGCAGTGCAGTGGGTATGGACACAGTCACGGAGTCATCAGCGTTGGAAGAGACTGCCAAGAAGATCTACTCCAGCCATCAACCCAGCCCTACCATAATCACTCCTAAACCCTACCCCAAGTGCCACATCCAGACTCCTCTTGAATACTTTCAAAGATTGTGACTCCACCACCTGGGCAACTTATTTGAATGCCTAATCAATCTTCCAGTGAAAAAAAAATTTCTAGTATTCAATCTGAACCTCCCCTGACACACAGCTCTCTCCACTGTTTCCAAGTCAGTTTGATAGAGAAGCGAAGTTTTCATGACAATGAACCCCTTTAGCAAAAATCTTTATCATCTAGGGGGAAAGCAGCTGCTTCTCATGTTTTCCATAACAGACTGCCAAGGGACACCAAGTTCCTAAATGGCTAATCCTACCTAACCAACCGAGATCACATATGCTCATTTTCTGCTTTTTGTGGAAGCACTTCATGATTATGTACCATGCCTGATGTTTCTATTTACAATATTTCCCAATTAGATTTTATTTAAGTTTACTTACAAAAATATAATTACATTTTTGTTTTAACTAGATGTGTTTACCCTGCCAACGTGGAATTATGCATGCAAGAAAGAGAGATGGGCAAACAGGTGAAGAATAACTCGCCTCTATCAGTATTTTGCAAATCCTCTCCTACATCCACAAAACCCACTAATATTAACAGACTGCATATCCTTCCTGCTGGAAGACAGACTCCAAATCCTGACCTGAAGGGCCATGTTTGTGGTCTCACTTCCCATTTCACAGCAGAGCAATCTTTAGAGCCCAGCAAACTCTATTCTGTGCTCATATATTCTCTAGATGGGAGCAGGGTCAACTTGCCTACCACCTTTTAAAACAGCTGCACTAGCAAGAAGGCTAAAATGAGAATCTTCCAGGAAAGACTTCACATTTTACCTTGCAGATCAGACAATTTAAGACATGTTGTATTTGTTAATAAAAGCAATTTCTGAAGTTACCATTTAGTATAAGAAGTGTCTGCTACAGGAAATAAATTCAGCAATTAATATTGGCCATAACCTTACAGCAACAATTTTTCTTAAATAATTTCTTATTTTTAAGAACCACAACTTGTGCTGAAAGCACATTTGCATTTTATTACCCCTAAATGTTTAACTACCATAACTAATGCTTGATTAATAAATGGCTAGCTACTGCTGCTACTTGAAACCTCACAATTTAGATATGGCAAAGTATTTGCCAATGAATATTGGTCCTTCTCAAGCAGCAACATAGGGAGAAAAGGATCAAAATAGGAAAACAGGTTTAATTCATGGTGTCTCTTAAGCCTCAGTCTGTTGTTCCAGCCAAGCTCATTAAATGCTGGGTAAAGCTATAATGTTTATGGGTCTTATTTAAAAGTGAAATTGTGGGACAAAAAAAAAATCTTATTAAGTTCATGTGGCCAGCCTTCCACAGTACAGATCTCAACCGGACACATCCCTTTCAGAGACTTCCTCAAAGCAGCAGAGAATTCATAATGCTTTTGGGGGATCCTGGGGGAACCCAGCCTACATTCAGCACCTAGAATCAGCCTCTAAGTGAAAGGCAGGTATTTTGGGTGGGGCTTTTTTTTTGTCGTTGGATTTCTGATTTGTTTGGTTTGGGACATTTTGGGAGGGTTTAGAGATTTTTATGTGTTTGATTTTTTGTTTCTTGTTGTGAATTTGTGGGATTTTTTTTAAAGACTCAGACACTAAATTCCCTCTTTATTTTTTTATTTATTGAACATGCCATTAACTCACCGAGTTGGTAGCTATAGAAGCATGAAGGCTTTGGGACTAATTTGAATTAAAATAAAGCATTGTGGATAATACTTGTTTGCTTCCAGGCCTTCACAATAGAGCCTTCAGGGAAAAAAAATTGCAAAAGAAAATATGAATTGGACTTCAAAGCTGTTAAAACAGTCTTTGGCTAGAGGCCTTACCTGGGGTGGCTGTTCTATTCAAATGCAAATATGTAAGACATTTAACTATGCATGAAGCAGATCTCAAGTGCTTTCTATTGCTTCAAATGTGCCTCTCCCCAAATCCCATTTCCTAAATGCTTGTGCCTTTTAGGCAGCAGCTGATTTAGCAGCTTCAGCTTGCTTTTCTGGGAGATAAGTGATAAATGATGCTCAGCCTGGGAGTTGCAGCACCACACCTGAGAATGAGCCCTGTTTGCTCTTCACCTTCACACCTCGGGTGGTCCACAAAGCCCAAGAAAGTAAATCTTCCCCAGCCCTGATCCTGCATGATGTCAAGTTTATAAATATGACTTTCAATTAAAATTATTTCAGCAGAGCTACATGACAAAATAGAAGAACCAGCAGAATAGGAAGGAAGAAGCAGAATAAGAAATCTTAGGAAGCGGCAGAAAAAATCTTTCAGTCTGGACAATTTTAAAGGAAAATAGTGCAGTTAATGGAAATCTCACCATGCAGCCAAAAGGAGGAAAGCAGAACTGACAGCTAAGAATCAACTCCTGTTCTGTTTTTTCAAGATATCAACAAAGGTTGCAACCTGCTGCATGGCAGCTGTGGACACAGCTGTCATTTCAGATTTGATTTCATAATATATGCTTTCGAATTAGGCAGACTTCAACACTGATTAGGTGCAGGCTTTTCTTCTACAAATGCTTTATAAGAAGAAGTGCTTTCTTATAAGTCATACAGCCTTACAACCCTCTGGCTTGCTCCAAAGATACATCAAAAATATCCACCCCCATAATTACAGCCTTTTTATCTTGGCAGGTCCTTCCAAGTGCTCAGTACTCTGAATTTTCCACCATTATCAATAGTGTTAACAACTAATACGCAGTAATTTTTCAGAACTCCTTTCAAGCCTTTCAGGAACTTACTTGTATGAAATATTAACAAAAAAAGTTCTGAAGTACTAATAAATTTGTCTCTCTCCAGCCTCTAACGTAGATGAAGAGCTGTACAGGGAATTTCCAAGTTCTCTTTAGGTCCTGGAGGTTTTCAGGGTGCTGGTTGGTAACACCATCCCACAAACAAGCAGCCCAATCTCACCGACCCAAGACAAGTAATAGAATCACCAGGACAGCCCTCAGCCATCACAAGTCACGAACATTCTCCATCCCAACATCCAAGGATATCCTAGCTCTGTGTTTAAGCAGCCAGCCACTTCTCAAAGCAAAGAGCCAGGCTGATAAATGTATTTAACTATCTAAAGATGCAGAAAAACACTCAGGGAGAGCTGCTGAAATCCTTTAAGTAACTCCAATTTACTCATCTGCATGTGTAAACTGCCCATGAATCCCACACTCTGGCAGCAAAACTGATCTGAAACTGAGCAAACCAGAGCATTTCTGCTTGTGCCAAGAGTTTCCCTTTCCATGCAGGTCACCTTTACCCAAGGTTAGGAGAGCAGCCGACAGCTCCGTGTGCAGGTGACGCACTTTCAGTCACAACAGAGACCATCCATTTCCAATCAGCAGGAGCACCAAGCTAAGGTGTCTGCACATTTAATTGAGATTATGGTGGGAATTAATTATAAGATTAACAGTCTCTGAAAGTGATGTCACAGAGCAATGCCCGTAACTGCAGCAGAGCTTTGGTAGGGCAGTAAGATCATGAAAACATGCTATTGAAGTACACGTGGATGAAAACAGAATGACACGTGGCACTTCTGGGATGAGATAGCCGTATGGCATGTTAGTAGGGCCCAAAAGCTTCTTTTAAGTTTGAAAAAGTGTGAGATATTTCAAAATGTGTACCAAAAAAATGGAGTGAGATTAATCCCAGGCAGACAGAAGCAAGAGAAGGGAAAGAGTCATCAGATGTCTGACGAGCCAATCCCACAGGAACGATGACAGAAGATGGAAAATTAACAAGTAAAATTGCTCATTGTTTGTGCAGACTGCCTCTTGTAATTCAGTATGAGTTATTATACTGCAAAATTCAAGGGGATAAAAATCCATTACAGCTCTTCTCTCTACCCTGCTCCGAGGACTCTTTGTCTAAAAGAACTGTATTTTAATCTGTTTGCCAAATGTTTTCAATAAAACCCTTTAATACAATACTGTGTGGAGAATTTCAGGCTAGAAGGAAGGTTTGGTGCATTATTTCTACTGTTTAGTTCTTCACCTCTTATACGTCCACAGACATAACAGGACACAGGAAGATAGCCCTTCCACATGAAGTGGTAATAAACTCTTAATAATAAAACATTTCTCCAGGCATCAAATCCTGCCCCTGCTGAGGACACTGGAGTTTTACCATTAACTTCAGTGGAACCGAGTCAGTCTCTGGCTAAATATTGCATATAAATTACGTTGCTATTAGACTTGATTCCCAACAGAAATTACATTCATACAAGCTCTAATACTCATGACATCCAAAACACATCCAAATATTTTCTTGTTGCATCCACTCACATGCACAGATTTTTTTTTTCTCTTTAACTACAGGAGTTAAGACAAATTATGGAGATTATTTTTTCATCCTTTAGGCTTCCATCAGGAGTTTCCCTCTGTTTTACAAGCTAAGCTTTGTTCTTTCCAGGCTTGGCACCTACAAACACAAGCCCTGTTGCAGGAAGGTGCACTGAGGCCTGAGCTCAGCAGTCCTATAGCTGCTCTGGAGAGGTTCAGCCTGGAACCTCCCTTCTTGGAGGAGGCTGAGCACATCCTCAGCTGGCTTGATCCCAAAAAAAGCTTTCTTCATGCACAGAGCTGAAGTGCATAATAAATCATATCTCGGTTTTGCCTACATGCCAGGAAGGCTGGATTTCCCCTTCCCAATCCGCCTGCTTGCCTTGCCTGCTCTCCACTCACAGGAGTGTGGGGAAGCCAGAGCTCCAGCCAACATCAGTTTGCATTTCTGCCATACAAAGTACACAAGTTCACCCAAATTCAATGCAACAGCCAGGACTTGTCTGAGGAAATGGCCATCTTCAGCACCTTCTGTCCAAGCCATCGACCAATGCACCCTGACTGCAGCATAAGAAACCTCTTGGGCTCTGTGGAAACCAAATACAGGCTTTGGAAGCCCCAAGAGCATTTCTAGCCTCTCCTGACTCAGCTTCAAAGCTTAAAGGCATTTTAAAATGTTTTTAGTTGTGTTGAATGATGGGTCTATCCAAGAGAGAGAGCCAGGAACCACGACCAGGGTCTTCCAGGGTTGTGTCCCACCTCTCTGGTGCTGCCTGGTGAAGCACCAGCCCATCCAGCTCACAGCAGGCAGCAAGCAGTGTTGGGCCAGATATTTTTATAACAGAGATTTTCTCATGAGTTGTTGCTTGTGGGTGAATCCTAACTGCTTGCTTCAATTGCTCCTTTTACCATAAACCAAAACCTCCGGTCTGTTATAAAATACTCTGATTTTATATTCAAGACATTAGGAAATCCAACACCTTTTCACTCTCTGGAAAAGTAAAAACCAGCTCCCCAACAATGCAGAATTTAGCAATTTGCATATGAAATTAAGTTTTCATATAACTTGAAATCAAGTTTTATTTTTCATTTCTAAATTCCACTTTCCTCGCCCTCCATTCTCCCAAAGTCAGCCAAGACCACATGCCAGATACCCACAATGGTGCATGATTATTCACCAAGCAACCCAGGGAAAGAAGGGAGTCTGGCAGGGTTGCAGGACATTGTGGGAGGCTGTAGATACCAACAGCAGCTTTAAACAAGGTACCAGGAGCTAAAAACGGTGAATTAATCTACATTAGTCTCCCTGCTTTACCAGCTAGACAGGTCATTTAAAGCTGTTGTATCTTCACACTACACTGCCGACAGCACTGGAGACATTTTCACAATTCATCCTGTAAAGCAGTACGTTCTAATTATTATTTCTTTGTCTTCTGCTTAGGGCTTTGCCCATTAGGTGGTGGGAAATCAAAAGGATATATGCAATGGTTATTCTTTTTTCTTCATAGCTCTTAAACTGCTTCTCTAGCTTATGTCAATGCATAAGTAATTGTGCCAACATGTAAGTATTTATGTGCTTAAGTAAAAAGAACATTAAAAAAAAGAAAGAATGCTATTGTTTAGATGCCAACTAGAGATGCTGTGGTCTGCAGACATTTTCCTGTTTTTTATAAGCAAAGGGAATTTCTTCTGGTTTTAGATACCCTCCCCACCTTCACCAACCCCATGCGCTCCCACAGCTGGCTTGTGCTGTGGCTTCTGTCTTCTCAGAGCTTTTCTGTCACTCAACAAATTCCCCTTTATTCTGTGTCACGGACCTGCTTTATGCTAAGGTGCAGACAGACAAACTGCAGATGGATCTACATTATCAGAACAGCCTTTTCCTCCCTCCATTCCCCCTCAGCTCTCTGGTGGGACCTGTGGATGAGCAGGACATCTCCTTTGCAGTCATAATGCCTGGGCTGTGCACGCAGCAAACAAGAAAACAAGTTGGTCTGGGAAGTTTCCTGCCCACAAAGCTCAAAGACACCAAATGGGGCAACCTGCAGACTCGAACAAAAGCCAAATCCTTGTTTTCCCTCCTGAGGCCACTTTGCTCCCTCATGCGGGACACACCTTTTGTGCAATGTGCCCCTGGGGGCTGCAGTGATGGGTTAGCCAATTATAGAGAGAGAAGAGGAATTTGATGAATGGATCATTTTTGGTGCACTCTGCACTTTTGACTCATAAATTCCACAGAAAACAAGGTAAATGGAGCGTAACTTATTAATGAACAGAGCCCTAAATATCAAATGATCTGCTGTGAATCATCAGCAGGAATTGCAGAGCCTTCACATCACGTTGGTTATCACATGCTGCAGTGGTTCAGCGATGGACAAACTGCAGCCTGGTGTTAAGTTGTACAAGATAATCTAGGAAATAACATTCTGCTTTCTATAAAGCACGTTACAGAGAGGTGCTTGCCTGACCTTCAGACTGTGACCTCCAGAGACAGTGATCCTGCAAGCCTCACCTTGCATTGCAAGCCTGAAAGCACCATTAAGCCCATGATGAATTGTGAGCCTTGGGAAAGGCACATGAACCCTAAATCTCACCAGAAAGCTGGGGGAAATTCAGACAGCTCTGAAGAGGGACTCCAATGAAGCTTCTGTGTAGTGAGATAACTTAGGAGCAACAGCTTTCTATCCTGCATCACTTCTACCCCTTCACTGATGGGTAAAAATGGATAATCCCACCAGGTTTAAAAGTCTACTGAGGTCCAGATAATCCTGAAGAACCCCATTGGCTGTTCTGAGAGAGTGCCACAGGGCAAAAACATGAAGAACCTTCAATTTCCACCTATCTAAAAGTTGTTTAGTTTTTTTGAGAGTTGAGAAAACATGAAAGAAAGAAGGAAAGAACAAGGAAAACCATGCACCCAAGTATCTTTTCTCAAATTATCTCTTTGAGCCTGAGGATCACTCGCAGAGATAAGTGTGAGCACACATATGCTGACACACTCTGTTCACAGTCACAATGAAATACCTGGTCTGGGCATTTTCCTCATCACTCTTCTGGTTTGTTTCTATGCTTTTTGGTGTCCTTGTCTGTGGCAGGGAGGTTGGAACTCGGTGGTCTTTAAAGTCCCTTCCCAAATCATCCCATGACTCTTCTTTCACATTAACATCTCTGAATCTTCTGGAGTTAACTTTACTGCTGTTTTCCAATTTCATTTCCTGCCTAATTTTTCCCTAAGTGTTTTTAAGCATTTGGGTACAAGTCTGTCTCCTGGCACTGAGCTGCAGTTACCTGTGTGCTGTGGAACTATCTTTAAAGCTTTTTTTTTCACTTGTATTGACAGAAGCAATAATGATGAAGAGTGCCCACTGCTTTCTAAAGGCCATTTCTCCCTGTATGTGTACAAATATGTCATCTTTCAACTGTCAGACCTCTAAATAGGCTTGAAGTGAGTTTCTCCTGCAAATTCACCTCTTTTTGCAGGGGTGGCTTATCTGTGCTCTCCTTTCTTTCCTACGCTTGTGCATATCATCTTGTTCAAACAAACTGCCAAGATTTCAGCCAGCAGATAGCAATTAGTACATAAAAGCAAAATGAACCACCACAGCTGGATGCTGTGCCATAGGCAAAAAATGCAGTAGAAAGCTACTTTAGCTAAAATTGGTATTTAAAACACATTTCTATAAGAAGGCTACAAAATCACCCTCTTATTGACTACCCATAAGGCTTCCACTGCACCTGCCAGGTAGAGCAGTTTTCTAGAGACCATTAAGTAAAGCAAAACCAGCTAGACAGATTATTGCAGTCTGACTGAAAAAGCAGCAAACTGATAAAAAAATTACCATTGAAGTCAACAGAAATAAGGACTTTTTACCTGCAAGATGTGAACTCCTGTCAAAGGGAGCTGGGAAGCATCTTCCTAAGTCAGAACACAGTTACTCAAACCTACACATCCCCCTTATTGATAATTACATATTAGTAACTAATAATAAAAAACACAAAATAGAGGCCAGCACAAAGAATTCAGAGATTAGCAGCAATTAACTCAGTATAAAGAGACACTTTAATGCCCAACTTAGTGATTTTTATACAGCACTGACCTCAGGTTGATCTCCCTGGAGATACTGTCACCACTAAAAGAAAAAAAGGTCCTGCTCATTTTGTCATTTTCAAGTGAATTTCTCACAGGGGCCTGAGATAATACACAGTGTTTCCTTAGCTAGCTGGGCAGATGAGCAAGATTTGCTGCTAAGTCCCAGTATTGATGTGCTGAAAGTGTTTTCTGCTGGAAACATAAGCAAGGTAAGGCTAAAATTACTCATCTACTTGAATAATGTGTCCTGTTTACTTTGGCATCCCCTTCCACAACTGCCCCTGCCTTCGGCAGAATCACCCTGACAGAAAGTAAAATGCTGTTAATGCGTTAAATCGAACAGCAAGATTACATGGGCTGCCTCTCCAAGACAAAGTGTATTAACTACTGATAAATTCCACTTCTCTTCAAAATTAGAATGAAAAAGTCACTAGCCAATACTTGCAGGAAACAAATTACACCCCTAGAGCTATCCAGTACCTGTGCTCTGCCCACAGAACCCACTGAGAGCCAGAGCCATGAGCAAGAAACTGGATGTCACAAGCAACTGCTCAGCTTGCAGAGGGGAAACAAAGACTCAGGGAGACAAAACCCTCTTTTCATGATATCTGTTACCCTCAAATACATCCCTTCTCTCACACCTGAAGGAGATATATGCTTGTTCAGGAGGAGGGAAGTGGGAGCCAGCATATCAAGAAGAAGATTAAAAAAAACAAACAAAACCAACACCACAAAACACAATTGATCTTATTGCAAGTGATCAGTCATGTTAAAGGTCTCTTTGGAGATGCCAAATTATCAGAGATGGCACCAGGGACAATTTACCATTTCTCCTCATGTATTATTTTGGTGATTTTGGGAGCAGTCAGGTATGACAAGATACATCTCCCTGGTCTGCTCCAAGGATCACCTGCATTCTTCATTTGCTAGATCATGTCTAAAACACTAAAATGCAGATTTCAACAGCAGCAGCAAATGTTACCTGGATAGATGTGGGCTGGTGAGAGCACTCCTAACACAGGAATATGGCATTCCTCTCCACTTCCCTTCAATATTGTCAGAGGTTTCACCACTCAACACAACAAACTTTGAAAAACAATATCACTTTTCTTCCCCTTTTTGTATACAGAATAATGGCTTTTCGACAAGCCAAATGGGAAACTGTGTTAATGCATTTCCATGGGCAAAGCTTGAGAACCCTGTAAATTGCCTTGGTTAATGGACTCAGCAGTTCAGCTAGCCATTCAGAAATTCCACACCGCATCGAATGGCTCAGTCCTCAGGAAGTACACACACACGCTTCTGCAGCTCTGTGGGTATCATCATTTATGGCTGTTGGATTTAATGGAGAAAATGTCATTTGGAATGAAGGAGGACCTGTATCCACCACCCCACTGGCAGAAAGGCACTGACAGCCCTTCTCACCCCAGGGAACTGTGCAGATGCCCTGTCCTTCAGGGCTCCACACAATCTCAGTCAACACAGAAAAACCAGTAATCTAAAGGACCTGCAGGCACCCTCATCTGGATCTAAATGCACTGTAATGACCAACAGCTTAAGTGCTTTTTTAAGCTATTAAGAAGAAAATCAACTCATTTAACTGTTTCCCCTGCCATGGGCAGCGAGTGCTCAGGACAAGGCAGAGAATGGACAGGGTTGTCCCTTGTCCTGTTCACATGCCATGCCATGAACTCCTGTGCCTCACAGAGCCACTGCTGAGCCAAGGAGCCTGATGAGAGCAGAGGTTGGGCTGGTTTGGGGGATGTGACCCCTGCAGAAGAGCAGTCCCTGGCATTAACACCTCTCACCACGCTGTGAGCTGTTTGCCCAGCAGGAGACAGCCTAGATGAGAGCTTGTCCTCAGCCCAGGCTGGCAGAGGGGAACAGCCCTGGCCACATTCATCCCTGCTCCAGGCAGCATCCCTCACTCCTGTATGATGGGGATGAGCTGAAGGTGAAAATTTCAGTTTGCTGTATCTGCTTTGGGGTTCAGAGCAAAGCAGGGTCCAAAGGTGATGCTCTTCTCTCTCTTGCAGTTTTTAAAATCTGCTTTTATTTATTTATTATGCACAAAAG
Organism: Aleadryas rufinucha; assembly: GCA_013397815.1. Taxonomy (NCBI): domain Eukaryota; kingdom Metazoa; phylum Chordata; class Aves; order Passeriformes; genus Aleadryas; species Aleadryas rufinucha. The sequence continues at coordinate 116,233 of VZTH01013612.1, forward strand.
TTGAAGTGCAAGCCCATGGATAGTCATTGTGGCTGGGGCTGGCAGCCAGCTCAGGTTGGGATCTTCTCAGCTCTTTACAGTACACACCAGAAGATGAGGGAATGAGCTGGTGTCTGTAGGGGGCTGCTCCCCAGTCCCCTCCACTCCCTGCTTTGTGTGCTGAGACATGAGGAGATTTAGCACCAGTCAGTGTCTGTGTCACACCGAGGGACAGCCAGGCACATCCTGACTGTGACCATGCAAACAAATCCATCCTAGCAGCAGTCTGCCTGCACCCACGGGAGAGGGGCTGCCTCAGCACCAAACACCCCCGGGGCCCTCTCTGACCCCAAACAGTGAGATCACTTTGGGAACCCTCAAAGAGTGCAGGAAAAACAAACAAGGATATTTTGATCTGCACACATGAATTGTCTCCAGAAAGGAGTATAAATAGAAGAAAGGGAAAAAAATAGGTGAGCCAATGTCCTTTGCAACTTTTGTAAAGTATAAAATAATATCAGAGAGCACAGGTTCCAGGTCTGATTACTCCTGATTTACAGAAATGTGCAACCATGGGGACACACATATTATGCTGATAATAAAATATACATATCTGCAGCTGGGACCTACAGCAGAACTAAAACATACTGAGAATACTCAAATCTTTTCCCTCCTGTGTACCTTAGCTGTTCAGAGGGACTTTTTTTTCCACTCAAAATTGCAATGAAGGGAAAAAAAAAACACTTCTAGGATTAGATCCTAGAAAAACAGATTCCAGCTGGGAGCTCAAGCACCTGCAGAGAAGTATTTATAAATGAAAGGACTGACATGACTTTAAATACAGTGTCATCAGAAACTTAATTATACAGCAGCAAGTCTCTAATTGGAAGTCACAGAGCAATATATTGGCTTTGTCATGTGATTTGATACTCTCCAAAATGCTTTCCCAGGGTTGTTTGTGTTATCTGTCTCAGGTTGAACAGTAGTGTTTGTTTGCAGGCTGCAGTGGGATTAGCCCTATTTATCTTCGTGGGCTTTGTTTCCCTGAACACAGACTGAATTCATATGGATTTGTTTCAGTGCTCCAGGAAATCCTTGGCTTTGCTCTACTCAGCCCAGAGACATGCTTGTGGCTGGCTGAAGCTAAGTATCTTGGGCACTCAAAAAACCCCATGTTCAAGTCAGCATGTGTATCCCATCAGCAAGAGGAGGTGAAAAAGACCACCTACCTGTGATAAATCAACTTGAAATTTCTAAAACCTGTGTAGTTTCATGCTGAAATACTAATTTCTGTAATTACATGTTTAAAGAATAATTTATTTTATTGCATTATTATTTCAAATTGAAAATAAATACTTCTAGAGAAAAGCTCTAAAGAAATTACTGAAAGAACTAAAAGTCCATCCTCAATGCCCTCCACATAGTCATGTTTTCATTTGAGGGAATTTTATAGAAACCGTTATGCAACATCTTTCTCCTCCTTTGGACTCTGTCTTGGCTCCTGATCTCTGTCTGAAAACACAGTTATTTCAGTTTCCAATTTTAATTCTTTCTTTAAACTGAGTGCATATGATTTAAACATCAGCTGTGTTGTACCAACTTGTGTTTTCTCAATCCAGGTATCCTTCTGGTGTCACTGACAAGTAGATGCAAATATTCCAGATTGGGACTTTCACATTTGAAAATAGTTCATTACATTCCTCATCACTGCCTCACACCATATGTCTCCTCAAGGCCTCCCAATTATCACAGAATCACAAAGTGGTTTGGGTTGGAGGGGACCTTAAAACTCATCTCATCCCACCCCCCTGCCACAGGCAGAGGCACCTTCCATTATCCAGGTTGCTCCAACCCCATCCAACCTGGCCTTGAACAAACACTTCCAGGGATGGGACACAGCTTCTCTGGGCAACAACTAATTGAAGGACAGTCAAAATAACACTAATCACAGCTATGGTTTTCTTGCATCCCATCCTCTGATTGCTCAGCCTGATGCACCTCCTGCCTGGGAAGCCCTCCCACTGTTTCCCCTCCCATTTTCCCATCCTTCCCCTCCCCTGCTGCCCACCCCACTGCAGAGGTGCCACATGACATCCCCAGTCAGGATCCAGCTGTGCTAGCTTAGCTCCCACTATTCCCCTAACACCTGGAGGCTGGTGTCTGCAACACCAGATTTGAAACAGGAGATTACAGAACTGTAATTACTTGAGCTGGAAGCTTCCAGCCCAGCTGATTTGTCCTGTCATTTAAAAATCTACTTGTTTCCAAACACGGTCGGCAGAGGTACAAACACGAAAGCCTCTGGCAGGGGTCCAGGCAGCACCAACGGGGCTGTGCTGCTCACAGCATCACAAGTGAGATTTTCCCCTGCTAAAAAAAGACAACAGTGAAATTGATATTACGTTTTAACCTAGGGGTCATGAAAAGATGAGACAATATATTCACTCCACTTCAGATAGCCTGAAGGAATGTGACCTTTTCCCTATCATTTATAACCCAGAGGGCTGAAATGAGCACCAAATCCAATTACGGTGTATTTTTATTTACCTAATCTACCAGCAGATGGCCTTTAATTTTAAATTTTCTTAATTTTGGAGATCTGTTCAGGCAGAACTGGCAGCACAACTCACATCCCCCTCCCCGCAGGGAAGGGTTTAATGACAGCCCCATGCAAGCTGCCACTTGGTTATTGCCTTCCTGGGCCTCTGCTCATCAGACCCTTTCCTTGTAATTAGATACATATATTTTCTTTGGCTTCCTATTGGATTATGAGGCATTTAAGGCAGGTATCATCTTTTTGAGCTATGATTGTACAGTATCTAACACAAGCAGAGGCTAACCCTTAGCTAGAGCTCCTAATCACCACGGTAATGAAAATATTTCCTTTTCAAATGTAAATTGAAGACTCAGTTCTCAAGTACCTGGGATAACTAAAGGATAAATGCCTCAAGTATAGTAAAAATTGAGTTAAAAAGGCAGGTAATTTGAGCTGAACACAATATGCTTCTATAGTTTATGTATAAAATTAAATCATTGTGTGAAGCTGCACTCCTTTGTTGTGTCAGTTTTACTGACCACATGCCCGTGGGAAGGCTCAAGCTCATGGATCCAACTGAAAACATTGCTTTCATTTTTTACAGTTCTTTAGAAACATTTTTTGATGGGATCCCCTGCCTTTCTCCAAGAGAAAATACTTGGTGCAGCCAAGGGTGGGTCAGAAACATCCCATCTGTCAGCTGCAGCATCTTCCAGCAGCTCAAGCCACCCATAACACTGTAGCCTGCATGGAATCATTGAGGCTGGAAAAGAACTTCAGGATGAAGTTGGATCTCCAGACAGAGTGCAATAAACACCTTTCCCACTACCAACACCTGCTGTGAGCCCAGGCTGGCTCTAACAGCCACTGGTGGGGAGACACATTCACCATCCAAATTCACCATCCAGCCCTGTTCACAGAGCCCAGCTGCTGCTCAGCTGCACTGCAGGGGATGAGCAAGTCCATCTCTTCCCTACTCCTCTGCCCAATGGAGCCCATTTGAAATGGAGTACCTTCACAAGTAAAATACACAGACCTCAAAAAATCCCTTTTTGCATTAACCTGTGTTTTTGCTAACCACAAAATGTAATATAAATTACTCGGAGACACTTTCCCTTTTCCTCTCCTTTTAGCAGAGCAAAACATGATTTACATTCTGTTTGTGGGTGAATCAAGTGAAATGCTTAATTATAAATAGCACTTGTAAATATAATCCCTTCAGCTGGAATATTTGTATAGTGAAAATGAGCAAGACCTTAATAATGATTTCAGTTACAAAACTCTGTTAGGCTTGTCTGCCATTCCAGCCCAGGCCCTGTGCAGTGATTGGGTGTAAATTTGCATTTACTCAATAGAGCCATGAAACACTGGAGAACAAACCACGGGTAGGTGGGAGGCTTCCAAGCTTCACTGGCTGCAGTGCTGCTGCGAGAACGAGCACCAGCTGAGGCTCTATCCCCAACTAGGTACAAGTGGTCCCTAGCAAAAATGAAAATTATACCCATTAGTTTTATTTATGGAGAGCTAAAATACACACTTTCTAAAGCCACGTCTGCATTCAGCAGGCGAAATATGCATGAAACTTGCCACCAAGGTTATGGAAAGGTGGAGGAGAATGTTTATCAATGTTGATAGGATTTTTTCCTCCAGATATATTTACTAGGATAGGGCATCTTCTACAGGAAACAGCATACAAGATATTAATTTTATACTTAGTCTAATTGCTCAGACATCCTGAGATGCTACCAAGTGGGAAAGCATTGAGTGACCAATCAAGCTGTATCCTTGAGGCTACCAAAACCTGCTA